>PISX010007892.1:0-85828 GCA_004024625.1 Mellivora capensis
CACGGAGGACATGGGGAGATGGAGAGGAGAAGGGAGTTGAGGGAAACTGGGGGGGAGATGAACCATGAGAGACTATGGACTCTGAAAAACAACCTGAGGGTTTTGAAGGGGCGGGGGGTGGGAGGTTGGGGGAGCCAGGTGGTGGGTACTGTGGAGGGCACGCATTGCATGGAGCACTGGGTGTGGTGTAAAACTATGAATTCTGTTACGCTGAAAAGAAATAAAAAAAAAACTGGATGCAAACAAGACAGCCTTCAATCAGTAAATGGATCAATGAACTGGTCCATCCATACAATGGAATATTAATCAGTAATAAAGAGGAATGAGATATAAAGGAGACAAGTCTGAAAAGGTGACATATTGTATGATTCCATTTCTGTGACATTCGGAAAAGGACAAAACAGAGACAGAAAGCAGATCTGCAGTTGCCCAAAAGTTCCAGGAGGAGGTAGCACTGAATAGGTGAACCACAAGGGATTTCTTAGGATGGTGAAACTATTCTATGATACCATGGTTGTGGATACACAAATATATGCATTTGTCAAAACCTATAGAACTTCACAGCACAAAGTGTAAATCTTCAAAAGGTCCATTGGGTGATCATGAACCCCAATGGGCAGACCATGACAAAACAATATCACAGATGGATGACATCACTTCACTAAACAGAGTGGGGTACGAGGTTGTTGGCCTAAGTTACTTTGGAAATGAGTGACGATGTTAAATCTAAATACAGAAGGAACTGCACATAAGTACTGCATTGTAGCTGGTGAAGTTGTTTCTTATGGTCTGGGTTGACAATTTGGAAATCACTGTACATGTATGATGGGATTGAACAAAATAAGTAAATGGAAGGCAGAGAGTGAGAGGCAGGTTGGTCAGTGTTGGAGTGAAAGACACAGATCAGCAAGAAATGCAGGCTAGAATGGGCTTCGTGGTCCTAGAGCAGAGTAGAGACAGCAGTGTGGACTCATGTTGCACTTTATATAGATACAGATGGAGATACGGATGCAGATAGAGAAATAATTACAGATATGTGTATATACACATGGGTTAGTATGCACAGACATATTTACCTACCTCTTTCCACTGAGACAGACTGGAAGCAATGACATCCCCATAGCAACAAGCAGAGCTAGCATCCGAACTTGTTTTCTAATCCCATTATCTAAAGAAAGAAACCAGGCTCCTTAAAGAAATGGAAGATTCCAGGTCTGGGGAAGGAAATCTACAGGACCAGCCTGGAACATCTTGTAGGGCCAGAGAGTAAGGATGTGATCAAAAACACAAAAGGGTGGCACATCTCAAAGTGCCACAGGAGCCACTGGAGGAGTTCCACATGGTCACAGCTAGAACAAACCGAGCAACAAAACAAATAAAGGAATATTAGATTATATCTCAAGGCATTAAAGAACATTCAAGAGTCTATACTGACATAAATAAGTGATAATATCAATACTTAAATGAAGGAGAACAAACAGATCTTCTGTACAAAAGAAGTCCAAGGAATGTACGTATATACTACCTCCTCGAGGAGGCAGAGCATAACTCCCCACCCCTTAAGGGTGGGCTGTGTGTAGTGGTTTCCTTCTGAAGAGGACAATGCAAAGATGAGAAAGGAGTAACTCTGCGGGGTACAGACCTGACAAATACTGCCTTGGCCAGGTGATCAAGGTTGCCTTCAACAGTGATGAGTCATGCTGATAGCATGCTCCCTTGATATGAAGAAATGGAGGACATTTTGCCCCTGTAACTGGTCTTCCTCCCCAAAAGCCAGAGCCCCAGTCTAATCATGAGAGAAATATCAGACAAATCCCAGCTGTGTGTCATTTGACAAAATACCTGACCCATACTCCTTAAAGCTGTCAATGTCATCAAAAACAAGGAAAGCCCGAGTGTCACAGTCAAGAGAAACCTAAGGAGACATGACAACTAAATCTAATCCTGGATGGGATCCTAGAACAGAAAAGGGACATTAGGTGAAAACCTAGAAAATCTGAATAAAGTATGAGCTTTAATAATAATAATAATGTATCAACATGGGTTCATTAGTAGTAACAAATGTCTCATGTCCATATTAGATGTTGACAATAGGGAGGACTGATGGACACAAGAACTCTGTACTACCTAACAAATTTTCTGTAAATTTTAAACTGTTCTAAACTTAAACATTCATTAAAAACACAAAACAATAAGCTATTATAGCTGTGTTTCCTTGTTCAGAAATAGCTAGGACACCTATAATCCTCATCTCCATTATAGAGGTAAGACAAGCAAGGCTTCAAGAGGTAGACCAGGTAGCCCAACATGATAGAGGCTCATACATGAGGAATTAAGACTTCGAACCACACCTCCCTGATTCCACAGCCCATGATTCCCCTCCTCGATCTGAATGAAAGGAAGTCAGGTAATAGAGAAATGCCATGGTATTGCAAGCCATGCTTTGTCTGCAGGTTTGGCTTATGAGATTGTTGATTCTAATTCTGGTTGATTTTTTCTTTCTGGATTTCATATCCTGGAAAATCTCTGACAGACCACTCAAAGAGACTGCACTAAATAAGAGTTTTTTTGCACAGGGTAAAACTTGTATTCTTCTCCGTCTGCCTGGGGGAGGATAACTGAATGGTGATGTGGGCACAGCTACAAATTGAGATCTCTTCCAGGCTGGCCCAGGACCAAGAAGTAGGACCCAGCGGTTACCCTCCGAGATCTAATGGGACCAGTCCCCATCCAGAAGGCACCTCTGACTCCAAAATTTTCTACTTCTCACATCTTACCACTCAGTGCCATCTTTCCAAAAAGAAAGGGAGTTCATAGCCCACAAACCTCTCTTTACTCCAAGGACTGAATGGTTTCACTTATCCCACATCTGTAATTCCTTCTCCCAGAAGAGAGGAAGGAATATGAAAGGCAACTTGGCCTTTGTCAGAATTGTTTGCCATCATGTGTCTTAGAGAGTTCTTATATCCTCACCACCCCCTCCAGGCCCTCAACTGAGTGGCATGAGATGGGATGGAGTGAGAAGAGGTGGAGAAAGGTGTAAGCAGAGATTCTTCAAGGTGGGTGACTCTAACGTCACCACTGTCCATTTTATCCTTTCCTCAGGAGATAGCGGAGGCCTTGGTACAACATTCCCACTGTCATCAGGACTTACATTTCCTCAATTCCAGATGAGCAAACTGAGAAGTTCAGAGAGGTGAAATGACTTGCCCAAGGTCATACAACTAAGTCGAGGGACCAAATTCAGAATGGGCCTAGAAGACACTCTAGCAGATGGGAATAAGGCAGAAAGTTGAGGTAAAATCCACACACCTTGGTTTCTATTTCCTCAGTGAAGTAGGAACACAGGAAGAACACAGTAGGAATAGGTATTGTGATGAAGTTCGGGTGAGTGGGAGAGCCAGCTTATGGCCAGTGCCAGACAGACATCCACGAGTGTCTGTGTCAGCATCTCCCACAGCTCAGGTGTGTGAGCACCTGAGGCCAAATAAGTGGTGCAGGAGCAGACACTTCCAGGGGCCCAGCTGCCTCTTCTCATCCATTCAGAAGGGACAGGGTTGGGGTGAGGAAGGAAAGAATTGAAACCAGTTGTTCGCAAAAAGCCCACAGTCCATGATCCCATATTTTCACTTTTCAGGCGATTTTATTGGCACTTGTTAGACAGCCTGTGGCCAGGTTTCCAGGCCTGTAATTATACAGGCCGCTAAGTCAGTGTTAATTACTCAGGAAATGAAGGAGAAGGAGATTATTTATTTTTTCAGCCTGAACTATACAGTCTGAGCTGCCCACATGCACAAGACTTTGCCAGTCCTCTGGAGTTGGCAGCATGGATTTGACTGCATGAGTTGTAGCGCCCCTGTGAGTTCCCACACTGAGCCTTACTGGGAACGACTGCCTCCTCCCTCCTCCCTTCCCCACTGGCCAGTTTGTATTGTGAAATATTTTATTACTTAAATACCTTTGCGGGGGGCAAATACATGACCTCTGGGTGCTGAAAAAGACAATTGATCTCCTGTTTAACTTGTTTTAACGGCCATGGAATCGTGATTCAATGAAAGCCTCATAATTTGGCTTGAAAGGTGGTTATGGTCCCTCAGCTGAGTTTGTGTTCCCTCACGCTGCACAATTACATTGCTATACAGTAGGCATTTAAATGGAAAAGGGTGTTTATCAAGTGAAGGAAAAAACATGCTATGTGTTAATTTGGCAAAAGAAAATGTGGTTTTTATGTTAAATGTACACACACTTCATGTATCTGTTAACAACAGACAACTTTCAATGCACAATTTTATGAAAGTTGAAAATGTCCATCTGTGCAGAAACAATTTCTGATCTCAGGAAAGAGAAGCTATTAAGATGTCAAGCTGTGTCATGGACTCCAAACACCAAAGGGACTAAGTGTGATAGACCACCCATCAGAGATGACTAGATAAGCTTCTTGCCTTGCTGCTAGGCTTTGGCCAATGAACATCTCAATGTTTACCATGATGGCCAAGAGGCAAGAGGCTCTTCCTTGAGTTTCTTGGATGGAGTAAGCCCTGTTATTCTTTTCAGAACCATTGGAAGCAAGGAGGTTCTCTGGTATCACCACCACTAAGAAAAACAACAAAAACGATGGGGCTCTCCTGAAAGCAGAATACTGGCCCCCAAAGATATCTATGTCTTAAATCCAGAAACTGTGGATATGTTACCTATTAATGGCTAAAGGAACATGAGTTGTTAAAAGCTGAAAAACTTTCCTGACTGTAGTCAGAAGAAGATGTCATGATGATAGAAGGGTCAGAGAGATACAACATTGTTGACTTTGAAGAGGGAAGAATGGACCATATGCCAAGGAATACAGATAATTTCTAGAAGCCAGAAAAAAAAAACAAAGAAACTGATTCTCTCCTGTAGCCTCTGGAAAGTAACTCAGCCCTGCTAACACTTTGATTTTTAGTACAATGAGACCCAAGTCTGAATTTTGAGCTCTGGCACTATAAGATAATAAATCTGGGTGGCTCACTTGGTTAAGTGTCTGCCTTTGGCTCAGGTCATGATCCTACCAACATCCTGGAATCCAGCACTGTGTAGGGTTCCTTGCTCAGCAAGGAGTATGCTTCTCCCTCCCCCATTCTTGTGCTCTCATTTGCTCTCTCTCTCTCTCTCTCTCTCTCCCCCCCTCTCTCCCTCTCCCCATCTCTCCCTCTCAAACAAATAAAAATCTAAAAACAAAATAAATTTAGGCTGTTTGAAGCCACTAAATTGTTAGAATTTGTTACAGCAGCAATACAAACCAACACAGGTTCTGATGCTGATCAGTGAGTGTGTGGTCAGGAAGGTTATTCTGTCCATTTGAGGACAACAGTACAGCATTGTACATGCCACTCTAACCAGAAGAAATAAATTCTAGAGTAAGTAAAGTGGGGTTCAGTCTAGCAACCAGGATTTTGCAGTTGGGATCATGCCTACAGAGTGCTGTGAATAAACAGGCCCACATCCAGTTGGTTGTTTTGGCATTGGACTGTTAGAACCAGCACAACTTTCCAAGGTTCCCTGGTCCCTTGCCCATGCAGTTTCTGAGGCGGATCCATGAACAAGAAAGGCAAATTGAGAGAGAGCAGGAGAGGGAGAGGAAGCAGAAGTAAGTGTGTGCTGCCAAATGTTTTTGGCTACATTCAGGATATTTGAGCTCGAAATCCCCTTTAAACATAAATTTTAGAGTTTTAATGGCTTAATCTTAAGGAATAATCTTATACATCATTTATTCCTTCAAAATGTCTTCAAAATATCTTCTAATGCCTTAGTTTCAAATTGTTGCCCAAGGGGTTGATGTATATACATGTGTACATACACACACACAAACACATACACACCATGCACACATGCACACACACACATGCCTTCATGACAAACTGAGTAAAAGTGATCTTTAGCTTCATTCTGAAAAGAACAGAATATGCATATAAGGAGACACCTAGAACGTGGGCTTAATGGACTCTGTCATTTTCTCCAATTTTGTTCCTTTTTCAATAACTCACATTAGAAGCCCTTTTGTAAGATGTTTGTATGTATAGTTGGACTCTTCATTCTCTATTCAGAGAGTCATCCTGATCTAATATGTAACAAGAGTCTAAAAGCTGATCAATAATGGAACACAGCTCTGCCAATGGAAGTCCCCGCACCTCCTTGGAGAGGAAGCTGCTCAAGAGAGTGGGCCTCCAAGGGCACTTGCAACTTTATATTTATTCTATGATGATTCAAGTCCGTGTGTAATTCTTTGTATTGTCACTTCCAATTATTTTTGGAACAAAAACACCAGGGAAATGAGTTACTCATTTCAAAAAGCACATTCATATTTGATAAATAGCTTACAGATTAGAGGGAAGATGTTTACTGAAACCAGGATTCAAAGCTCTTTTCTGGGGATCAGACTAAAGTGCTAGATGAAGGATGACAAATCAGCATTGCCTTGATCATCTGAAGCTAATAGTGCAGGGCTGGGCCCAGTTCCCCACCAAGGTACTTCTCCGGGGAAACAGCATGAAGATGAAGCTTTCGGTGGCGTTCTGACCAGATGCAAGACTCTGAGAGGCCTGTGTCCATCTCCTAATTTCATCTTTAGTATCTCAGGGACAGAGCGGGCAGGGGTCAATTCCGAGAGGCTCAGTTCTTGAGCAGCAAGAGCCAACTTCCGCTGTCACCGACCTGTGCTGAAATGACATGGCTGCCCCTATGCATTGCGCCCCTCAGTTCCCGAGTTCTTGACTCTTCACTCCTTTGCATTTCAGGGCCCAGAAGGGGTTTGGGAACCCGACAGAATCAGGTCTCTGCATCCTGAGCTCTGGGTTCTGCAAAGTAGAAATGAAAATTCTCTTCTTACCTCTCTGCTTTTCTTTGATTATTTAGCTCTTGGAATGTCCATTCAGGCTGTTCACAAAATGCAACCGACTATGTGGCTTAGAAACAGCAGAAACTGGGGCGCCTGGGTGACTCAGTGGTTAAGGCCTCTGCCTTCGGCTCAGGTCATGATCCCAGTCCTGGGATCGAGCCCCACATCGGGCTCTCTGCTCAGTGAGGAGCCTGCTTCCCCCTCTCTCTCTGCCTGCCTCTCTGCCTACTTGTGATCTCTGTCTTTCAAAGAGATAAATAAAAAAATCTTAAAAAAAAAAAGAAGCAGCAGAAACTGATTTCTCATGGTTCTGGAGGCTTGAAATCCAAAATCAGGAAGCCAGCATGGTCACATTCTTCTGAGAGTCAGTTTCTGAGCTATAGACAAATGACTTTTTGTTGTATCCCTATAGGGTGGAAGGGGAGAGGAATCTCTGTGAAGCCCCTCTTGTAAGAACACTGCTTCTATTTATGATGGTTTCATCTGCATGACTGAATCACCTCCCAGAAGCCCCATCTCCTAATGCCTTTGCCCTGGGAGTTAGGATTTCAACAGAAGAATTTGGGGGAGGACACAAGTGTGCAGACAGTAGCAAGGGTTATTTAACCTAAATCTTTGCTGAAAAAAAATTAGCAAGCTTCATTCACTCATTCATTTATTAACCAGCTGATACATACTATCTCAGTATTAGATTGTATTTTGGGATGTACACTGGGTGCCAGGTTCGGATCTTGTACACAATTCATTTCAAAAGTTAGGCTTCTTCTGTTTCTTTGTCTTTGCCCTAGCCCCAGCTGCCCTCGGTGCACAAGGAGAGGGCGTGTTGTTTGGACTGCAAAGATGACTTCCTCGGTGTTGTTTGGTCTCTTGAGGAGCTGAGCAGCTGGAGGCTCTGACATGTTTGAGCATCTACTTCATGGGGTTGTCTGTGAACATTAAGTAAGCACGTGCATGTAAAGGGCTTCAAAGCATGTCTGGAAAGCGATAGTCACTTTTGGAATGAAAGCTAGGCGTATAAGATTAGTAGAAATAATGAAGAACTGGTTTCTGCCAGGGGCAGCCTGGAGTCCATGTTAGTCGGTGGAGGTGCTGGTTACCAACATCCTGCCTTTGTGGCACTCAAACTACTGTCCAGCTGGTCTGGGGAAGCCATCATAATCCTTTGCAGAGGGACTAAGCTCTAACAGGTAAGGAAGGTGTCCCTTCTTTGGGGATTTGGCCATTTAAGGCTGACCAAGAAATACCTACACTGGGTCTAGGAGGGAGACCTTGGCTTTCTGCTCTTTCTACCACTGGCTCCAAGCCAAGCTGCTTGGTGAATTCATGTTAGTTGTGGTGGTGAGGATGTGTAGTGGCTTGGGGTTTTATCCAACGCAGCAGAGATCCCCGTTCTGAGCCATGGGAGTGCTTGCTCAGACCTCTCCTTCCAGCAATTTATAGAGGCCTACTCAGTGCGGAGTAGCATGGCTAATGACAGATGAAAGGGCAGGGGGCAGCCATGCTCCAGGGTGACACTGGGCTAGAGTCCCCTGAGTCTGCAGGATCTGCTTGTTGACAGATTGAACTGCGTCCGAGTGTAGTGATTCCTGAAGATGCTCACTTTACCCCTTCCAGGAAATAGATACTACAAAAATACTTCAGGAAGGCCATTGAGCATTCCCTTTTTTGAAGCACCATCTTACAATGGCAATAACAATAGCAAGAATATATTAAGGATATAATGATTATCTGTTTTGTGTGTGTTGAGTTTGAGAAGTTCTTTATAGATCCTGGATATCAACCTCAAAAAATGGGGAGAAGATATGAACAGACACTTCTGCAATGAAGACATACAAATGGCTATCAGACACATGAAAAATGTTCATTATCACTAGCCATCGGGAAGATTCAAATTAAAACTACATAGAGATACCACCTCACACCAGTTAGAATGGCCAAAATTAGAAAGACAGGAAACTACGTGTGTTGGAGAGGATGTGGAGAAAGGGGAACCCTCTTACACTGTTGGTGGGAATGCAAGTTGGTGTAGCCACTCTGGAGAACAGTGTGGAGATTCCTCAAGAAATTAAAAATGGAGCTTCCCTATGACCCTGCAATTGCACTACTGGGTATTTACCCCAAAGATACAGATGTGGTGAAAAGAAGGGCCATCTGTACCCCAATGTTTATAGCAGCAATGGCCACGGTCGCCAAGCTGTGGAAAGAACCAAGATGCCCTTCAAGGGACGAATGGATGAGGAAGATGTGGTCCATATACACTATGGAGTATTATGCCTCCATCAGAAAGGATGAATACTCAACTTTTGTAGTAACATGGATGGGACTGGAAGGGATTATGCTGAGTGAAATAAGTCAAGCAGAGAGAGTCCATTATCATATGGTTTCACTTATTTGTGGAGCATAACAAATAACATGGAGGACATGGGGAGTTGAGGGAAATTGGAAGGGGAGATGAACCATGAGAGACTATAGACTCTGAAAAACCACCTGAGGGTTTTGAAGGGGCGGAGGGTGGAAAGTTAGGGGAGCCAGGTGGTGGGTATTGTGGAGGGCACGCATTGCATGGAGCACTGGGTGTGGTGCAAAAACAATGAACACTGTTACGCTGAAAAGAAATTTTAAAAATGATGTGAGTGTTGGGTACTGTGTTATGAGTTTGACATGTATTAACCTATGCATTCTTTCTCATGACTTTGGGAAGCCACTACAGTTATGTTCATATTTTACAAAGGAGGACATGGAAATTCAGAGAACAATTACTGATATTCAGAGGAAAATTACTTCAATATCACATCATCCATAAGGGGAAGGGCTGGCATTTGAGTCCAGGGCTCGAGACTCCAGAAACCATACTCTCAAACACTGTACATTAGTACCTTCCCCAACGGGACTGTGCCCTCATGGAGAACAAGAGCTCCAGTGGAATTTCCTTCCAGACTACTTTGATGCGTACATGGTGACTTGACAGACTGGCCCTGTGGAAGGGAAACACGGAACCTGCCTCTGTTGAGTACCACAGGAACCTCCTCCAGCCCCACTCATCCCAAAGACTCCATGACTGGACACTAATTGGGATCAAGGTTTTCTGCAGCAAGCCCAGGGTGTGGGAGGGGTCCCCAGTCTTTACTCCATGAGTCCATTCTTTGCCTTTCAAAGGCTTTTCTTGCTTAACATGCAGCACTGATCATAGACTCTTTTAAATTTAAATGGGAAGACAATAGCTTCCATGTTTGAGGCCTTTTACAAGACTCTGATGATCTTTATCTTGTGCAGAATAAATACCATTATGGTTATTGAACCCATGGATCATTATGCTGTGGCTATGTCTTTCCCAATTAAGCAGTTGGCATGTTTGTTGCTAATAATGTGCTAATATGGGGAAAAAGGTTTTAGAAACAAAAGAGGCAAAATGGGAGTCATTCATGGATTTCAGCTGCATCTGGCTGCCATTTCATGTTATGCTTAGAAATCAAGGTAGCATCAGTGTGAACAGAGATCCATTAGGAATCAGTGGACATCACTTCAAAACTCTGGTTTTTGTATTTTCATCAGGATGATAACACAATTGCCATAAGTTTATATGTAGGCTTTTTAAAAATTGTGATAAGAAAAAAAAATTGTGATAAGAAACACATAACATAAAATGTACCATCTTGGGGCACCTGGGTGGCTCAGTGGGTTGAGGCCTCTGCCTTCGGCTCAGGTCATGATCCCAGGGTTATGGGATCGAGCCCCGCATCGGGCTCTCTGCTCAGCAGGGAGCCTGCTTCCTCCTCTTTCTCTGTCTGCTTCTCTGCCTACTTGTGATCTCCATCTGTCAAATAAATAAATAAATAAAAATCTTTAAATAAAAAAAAGTACCATCTTAACCACTTCAAAGTATACAGTTCAGCCCTGTTCAGTATGTTAACATCCTTTGCAACTGATCTCCAGAGCTCTTTCACCTTGCAAAGCTGCAACTCTATTCCCATTCTGTGTCACCCTCCAATTCCCCTCCCACAGCCCCTGGCCACACTCTTCCTTCTGTCGCTAGGAATCTGACTGCTCTAGGTGCCTCCTCTAAGTGGAAGCATACAATATTGTTCTCTCATGACTGGCTTCTTTTGCAGAGCATAATGTCCTCAAGATTCATCCGGATCATACGGTGTGACAGAATGTCCCTTTTCAAGGCTGAATAACATCACCCTGTATGGGCAGACCGGATTTTGTTTACCCATTCTTCTGCTGGTGCACACTAGGCTTGTTTCTACCTCTGGGTGTTGTAAATAACACTGCTATGAATGTAGATAAGCAAATATCTCTTTGAGATCTTGATTCTGTTCTTTTGGAAATAAACCGAGACATGTAATTGCTGAATCATAGGGTAATTCTGTGTTTAATGTTTTGAGTGACGACCATACTGTTTTCCATGGCATCTGCTCTCTATTCGGATGCTGCCAACAGACATTCTAGTTTCTCCACATCCTCACCAACACCTGTTTTGTTTTTCTTTTGTCTGCAGTAATTTCTTGACATATCAAATGTCTTTTTTACATATCGAATGTGGCCTACCTTGTGGAATTTCACCGGGCTGATGAAGAACGATATACTCTCTGTATGCCTGGCAGCAGTGCATAGTGGGATACTTGGTGTGCTTGCTTGGAAAGAAAGCCCTAACGGGTTTGTTTTTGGTTTTGTTTTTGTTTGAGTCTACCATCTAGGAAGTGCACATCTCTGAGGCAACTCTGGGGTGCTTGCCAAGATTGCCCTCATAGAGACTATAGGCAGTCCAGGAGCTGGGAGGGGGCAGGGCAAAGGCATTCTCTAGGGAGCAAAACAAAGTTTGCCAGACACTTATTTGGATTCCTAGGCTACTGTGGTTAATTTTCCAGTTGCTATTCCTGAGTTCTAAGTAAAGCCCTGCAAAGGGTTATTTAAATGCTCCAGCCATGCATCTTTTATGTTATAAAGTGATTAAAGGGGCAGGTCCTATGTCCAGCCTCTAGCCAGAATGATGGATAACAGGGTGGGCCCACTGCCACAGCTGTCACTGTCACTCTCCACCCCCACCCCCCCACCATGCCCACTTGCCACCTCCAATATGACCTCTATGTGAGCCCAGTCAGGAATCAGTGAGGAGGCAGGCCGGTTGATGAATGGGACTTTTGGCTCAGGGTATATGATACAACTTCGAGAGTCAACCTTCTCACTTGAAGAGCCTCCCTCAAGAAGGATGATCATTTTAGCTCAGGTTGTTGTAACAAAAATATGGAACTGGATGGGCTTAAACAACAGATATTTATTTCTGGAAGCTGGAAGCTAGAAGTCTAGGATCGGGGTGCTTGCATGGCTTGGGTGTGGTGAGAGCCCTCTTCTTGGTTCGCAGATGGCTGACATCTTGTATTTTCACAGGGAAAAGAGAGAGACCATCACTTCAGCATCTCTGCTAATAAGTGCACTAATCCCATCATGAGAGTTCTACCCTCATGATCCAATTATCTCCCAAAGGCTTCCTGTCTAAATACCATCATGTTGAGGATTCAGGCTTCAACATATGAATGGAGGGGGGGATACAAACATTCAGTCCACACCAGAGACTGCCAGCCTTGAAGAATATAAACTTTATTTTATATTAAGGAAGGTAGTAATTTTCTTAACATGGTCAGAGCCATTGATGCAAGCTTATGGATAAAATTTTATTTGGAATTTTTTAATCCTATGGGGGCAGGACTTGCCTGTAAGGCTTTCTGGCTGGTCTGTCCCTCATTTTCCAGCCAAAGAAACCAAGGTTGAGAGAAGAGAAGCTTTGCTCCTAGGGTAGAGCCGGGATGAGGACACAGGCCCCTCAGATGGTGCTGTGAGCTTTATGACCCCTGCGACTGCCTCATGTGACAGGATGGAACTTGGCACGGAGCATTTCAATGTCACTTTACCTACCTTCTCTCTTGCTTGTCAGAGACAACGTGGTCTTGGGACCGAGGCTGAATGAGAAAACACCTCTTGAAATGCCTCAGCGAGCCTGCTGGTATGGTTGTGTCAGGAAATTCTTGCAGATGAGGGTAGGAAAGACATTTTTGTTCACTCTTCTGTGAGTAAGAGGAATGGTGGCCATCACTCAGGTCATACCAGGAAGATTCCTATTCATTTTCAAAAGCCTTTCATTTTTTAAAATCTACTTAATTTGGGGGCCTTTTTCCCCACTGGCCCCTGCCTGCTGGCTTTGTGAGTGGAACGGAATCCACTCTTTGGCCTGCCCTCTTCAGGGAAGAGCAGGCCTGTGGCTTCCCCAACAGTGGCGACTTTGTGTTGGCCAGCAGAGGCAGGGGCTTCTGGGACCAGCAGGCCATTTGCAGTGACAGAGATGAAGAAGGCAGGAACAGTTTACCCTTCACAAATATGGATAATTACACAGAACGCAAAGCTGTAGAGGGATTAAGAAAGTTCAGCAGGAGTCTCAGGAGCCCTCGCGAACTTTTGAGGATTTATCCAAAAGAACCTTTACCCTTTTTCAGTTCATCCTCAGCTAATAAAAATAAATCAGTTGCAGTTATGATCCTGCCGAGCCCTCCAAGAAGGAAGCCATCAGAGAGGACGAATCTGGAGATGTGTTTGTCCTTGGAAAACTGGGTCTAATGACAGGAAAACACTCAGTCCCCTTAAACAATATCTTTCTGGCAAGCTGCCTCCCAGCATCCCAGTCTCCCTGCGAGCAAACAGGTGGCAGGTCGGAGACACTCCTCTGGTTTTAGACACAACGAGAAAACTGTGCAACTGTGGGCTTCAAAGCATGGCGTCCAGGCCGGCCTGCAAACTCCGGGTCAGCCGCAGAGACAGGACACACATCAGCTCAGGACATACTGCCCTGGGCTAAGGCTGCTCCAAGCAAGGCACAGTGCTTTCTCGAAACCGTCCGCAGCAGCAAGGTGAGGCAGCCCATCATTTTCCGTCCGTGTTGCCTAACATTCTAGGGGCCTGATAGCATCATCACTATTAATAAAAGCCAAGTAGTGAACGTTAGTTGAATGCTTATTATGAGCTGGGCCCTCTTCTCAATCCATTTCCCATGCTAGGTCATTAAAGCATGCCCAGACTCCTATGAGGAAGGTGATATTAAGTTGAATCATACAAAATTAGAATATTTGACCATTCCTAACCCACAAAATGGCCATTTCATATTGTCAAACCCCAGAAGGCCCAATTTACAGATGAGAAAAATGAGGCACATCAAAGCTAAGTAACTTGGACCCCATGCTCATAAGTTACAGAGTTAATAAGGACAGGCTGGCTCTGTAATTCCTTAGAGTCAGTGCAAAATCAGAATGAGGCCCCTGGTTCAAAAGTCAGGACAAGTCAGGGAAAGGACTCTCAGAGTTACCAAAATGGAAATTTTTTCCTTTCTTCTGCCATCTCTCTCAGGATCTATCCTGGTGATTTAGATTTGCTATTTAATGTCACCTTCACTTGAGCACAGGGATGCTTGCAAGGCAAGTATAGACCCTCACAGGTACCTAGGGGGCCCTGTGAGGCCCACCAGCTGTCAGATGGCCACACAGGGCCCTGCCTGAGGGCACGGGGGCAAGGAAATCAAGCCCAGCACTTCTCTTTCCTGCTGTGCCACGAGCCCAACCCACAGCACACAGGAGACCCCCCACTGTGAGAAGAACCCGGGTTAATAGGAGGCTCACCTCTGCCTAGTCGCAGAATGTGTGGTGATGCTGCTAGCCTGGGGCAGGGACAGCCACTGCCATGTCCCACCCTGATGCTCCACAGCACATGTGTGCCTGACTCTGCCTAGGCCCAGGCCCCAGCCAGGAACACAGAGCTGTGGAGGGTGAGGCGAGGCGGTGCCCAGGAGTAGCAGGGTCCTGTCAGCAGGCCTCCTCTTGGTGGCCCACTGGAAGATGGCTGAGACAGAGCCTCACAGAGGAGACACTGTGGAGGCTAGCTAGTTAATATAGTTCAAGCACTTTGAAGCTAAAATGTGCTACATTAATTCTACATTCCATTATTACTAATAAATGCTCAACTTTCGTGCATCCGAATATCCAGAAAGGGACATTTTATTCATGATGAGTCAATAGTGATTTAAAATGTTGACCCTAGCTCTAAGCATGGCCAGAGTGTTGTGTGCATCATATAATGCAATAATTACTATGGTAACCACTCATTTATATTAATTAGAGGAGTAAATAGAGTTCCATAATATATATTCCAGACCAATGCTGAGAGCATAAATAAGATCTCCCCATTGAAAGATTTAATTGATGTACTTGCCTGGTAGAAAATTTGCTTTTTTTCCCCATCATAGGTATATTTAGCCCATTTAAAGCTCCCTCTCCCTTCTGCCTTGCACTGCCTCTGGGATTCCAAGACAATTAGCCATTTGTGTGGAGGAAAAAGAGGCCTTGATATGCAGCAATCGTGAGATCTTTTTCTCTCTGTGAGCACTGGAGACATTTCGTGAGTAAATAATAGGAACAGGTCCTTCCAAAACTCTGGTCATTATTGGAGCAAATCTTCTAAAGCATAAAGGGTTGGGTTGAAAGTTTAAGGTAAGGTAGTCAGGTGATTTTAAGCCCATCACTGGAAAGACATTAGGGGAGGCCTGTTTTCTGCTCCACCCATTTGGTTCTAAATTTGTCAGCAGAAAAATGTAAAGCCCTAATAACAATAGGATATCAGCCGGACGGATCACTCGAGAGGATCTCTGAATGGCTACAGTAACAAGCAACTCCCAAATCCAAGTGACACAATGTAACACAAGTCTGGGGCTTTTTTGCACCTGCTACACATCCAGCAAGGGTCAGCAGAGGGACTGCTGGTGGCTGCGCTTCAGAGACTCGGGCCCTTGGAGGTCCCACCGCAGCATGCGATCTCCTCATTCCCTCCGTAAAAGGAGGGCAACTGAGCAAACGACACCCAGAAGTGACACGTGTCACTTGCCTCATCATTCGTGGGCAAATTAAGTCCACAACCGAGCATAACTTCAAAGAAGGATAGAGAAGTACAATGCTACCACATGTTCTAGAAGATAGAGGGCCAGAAACACTAGGTGAGCAGCTCTCATGACTCCCACGGGAAGATATATGCCATCTGGTACCCAAAACTGATTGGGGTGTGAGACCAGTTCATACTATTTCCCTGTTCCCATGTTTGGCAACACTGGGAAAATAAAGGGTGTTTTTGTAATTTAGTCTTCTTGCATTTTTGAAGAGACATCGTTTTTATTATTATTACAAAAATGTGTATTATTTCCATAGAAACTAAAGAAAATACATAAAAAGAAAGAGAAAGTGAAGAAAAATCATCACTAATCACATTTCGCAGAGATAATCTTTGTAACCATTTGGAACAATATCTTTACTATTTTGCCTCGTCTTGTTTTGCCCTGTTTTTCTTTTCCTAAATCTAGAACTATGTCATCCTGACTGGGCATTCCTCAGGTTTTTCCCCCTCTGGCCTCTTAACAGGCCTCTCTCAGTCAGAAAATATTGATGCCTTCTCCTTTTTCTCTTGATGGAGCTCGAAGGGAAGCCCATAGTGAAATAATCAGTGGCTTCCAGCTCTTTCCTATGACGTCCCAGAGGCCCCTTCCAGGAAGGGAATGTGGAAGGGAGAAGGCCTGCCCTGTGATACAAGTCACGTGGTGATCTCTTCCTCTGCTAAGTTATAGTGGCAATTGCCGTTTGATGTCAGATTTATGATGTTCCTTGGCCACAGTGAAGTCATCTTGTCATGACATCGCTTTTAGCTTCCTTTTCCCCCAATGGGACAGGTTTTACTGCTTCATGTCATTTCTTGGATCACTCTTCTACATCCCACTGAAGGATATCCCTCAGGAGTGGCGGTAAACTCTCTTATTTTTTGCATGGAAAAACACGTTTTATCTTTTAGTCTTGAATGCTGTACCAGTTTCTCTTGATACAGAATTCTAGCTAATTTGAATAATTTTGTTTACTCCAGAGCTATGGTCTTTTTAAAAAAAAATTAACTTTCTATTCACTTTTGAAGACACATCTCTTTTATTATACTAAATTAATCCTGAAATAGAATTCAAGATTGGTGGCTATTTTCCTTCAGCATTTTGAAGATAGTCTTGCGTTATCTTTTTGAATCCATTATTGCTGATGAAAAATCTGCCAATCTAATTTTTTTTTGTCAGTTATAGCCAGTGGTAGGTAACCTCTAGCATGAATGGGGCTTCATGATCTCTACCTACAGGTGTATGTCCCTTCTTGTAGTCCCCTGCCTTTCAGGGTAGGCTGGGCCTGGTGACTTTCTTCTAATGAATGAAACATAACAAAAGTAAGGAGATCTTACTTCAAAGACTGGATTACAGAAAAGATCTGGCTTCCATATCAGATGGCTTCTGTTCCTCTCCTGCTTTCTTGCTCTGGTGAAGTTGGCTGCCAGCTTGTGATCTTCCCTACAGAGAGGCATCCATGGCAAGTCTCTGAGGAAGCTCCTCTGGCCAACATCTAAGAAAGAACTGGGTTCCTGTCCAATAACCAGTGAGAAACCAAATCCCGTAATGCTTCCATGAGTGAGTGCAAGAGGTTGGTCCTCCCTCAGCTGAGCTTTTGGATGACACCTTGGCTGCAGCTTTGGGAGAGGTTCTGAGGCAGAGTCAGCCAGCTAAGCTGCACCTACATTCCTGATCCACTGAAACTGTGAGATAAGGCTTTTATTTTAATGTTAGATTAGTCTCCATACAGTACCTCATTGGTTTTTAATATAGTGTTCCAAGATTCATTGTTTGCATATACCCAGTGCTCCATGCAATATGTGCCCTCCTTAACACCCATCACCAGGCCCACCCATCCCCCCACCCCCCTCCCCTTTGAAGGAGTTAAGATGTTCTTCAACAGAAAAATGGATAAAGAACTTGGGGTCAATATACACCATGGAATATTATTCAGCCATCAGAAAGGATGAATACCCACCATTTGCATCAACATAGATGGAACTGGAGGGATTTATGCTGAGTGAAATAACTCAAGCAGAGAAAGTCAATTATCATACGGTTTCATTTACTTGTGGAGCATAAAGAATAACATGGAGGACATTAGGGGAAGGAGGGGAAAGGTGAAAGGGGGTGAATCGGAAGGCGAGACTAACCATGAGAGACTATGGATTCTGGGAAGACTTGTTTTAAGCCACTGAACTTGGGGGTAATTCGTATACAGCAATAGGTAACTAATATACTGCCTGCATGGTAGTGTAGAAGATTTTCTTTTTTTCCTTCATATCATAACATGAGAATTATTATGTGTATGGGTATGCAGGGCGAGGATTTGGTTTCGTTTATCCTGCTTGTCATTTTAAGCATACTTGAAAAATATTTTTTTTCTTTGAGTCTAGTTGACACACAATGTTACATTTGTTTCAGGGGTGCAACATAGTGATTCAACTTCTCTATAGGCTCTGCTGCACTCACCACAGGTACAGCTCCTGTCTGTCACCGTACAACCCTATTATAATATCATTGTCTATTTTCCCCATGCTGATTTTAAGCATACTTTATAAACCGTATAGACTATTAAACACCTAAAATGATAATTCCTTAAGATCACCAAACATTCAGTCCTGGGTCAAATTTATTTTCAAACTGTCTATTAATGTTTTATACTTGGTTTGTTCAAGTTGAAATCCAGACACATCGTGAAGTTCCACTAATACTTCCAATTCAAAATCAGGATTGTAGATTTCATAGTTAATTTCTTCAATATTATGTTTCTGTTTCTTTTCTCTTGTGAAGAGAATCCACTTTCTTATTTGCTTTACACATATCTATCATCTATCTATCTATCTATCTATAATTTAATCAATAGATTGATAGCAGATTCAGAACAATACCGTTTTTTAATTACCAATACGATGACTGAGTATAATTTAAGGATCATTTTTGCTTGTTTTGTTTTGTTGTTCTGAGGGTTTGTGTTTTGTTTGGTTGGTTTTGTTGTTTTTGGTTGGTTGGCTATCCCAAACGCAAAGTATATCCCACTAGGGATGAACAGTCAAATCCCTGCCATGTGGAATTCATTCCTTTCTATGTGGTTCTGCCACCAACTCAATGAACAGTTCCTTTCATTGGTTTACTTTCATTTTCAGCTTGTAAGAATGGCTTTTGTTTTCATTTTCATTTAATTCTCCATTATAATTATGCAGAATGTTTATATCATTCCAAGGTCTAACATACAATCCTGATACACTCAGAAAGGTATGGCTTTTACCTCTTTACTCTCATCTTGTGTATCCTTTGTCCCTATACAAGGCCCTTTAAAAATATTGTGGCTATCCTTTTTTTGGAGGAGGGTGTAGCAAAGACAGATAGATGTGTGTGTGTGAGTGTGTGTGTGTGTGTGTGTGTGTTCATATCCTTCCCCTTTTTAGATAAACTAGAACATATAGGGGCACCTGGCTGGCTCAGTTAGTAGAGCATGTGACTCAATCTCCGAGTCTTGAGTTCGAGCCCCACATTGGGTGTAGAGCTTACTTAAAGATAAAACAAAAGTGCACAATTTTTATTCCCTACCTTGATTTTTTTTTCACTAGCAGTATATCCTGGGAATTTTAGATGTCTTTTGTCTGTTATAAATTTTTACCTAGAGAAATGTGCACAGATCCTAAGCGTGTGGTTTGAAGAATTTTCGCAAAGCGAACGCATCCAGGTGAACACCACCTAGATCATGAAGTACAACTCTTCCAGCGCCCAGAATCCCTTGTCTTGCATGCTCCCCAACACCTTCCACACCCTCCTCCTCAAAGGTGACCACAATTTTAGCTTCTAATACCCTAGATTAATTTGCCCATTTTTCTCAATTTATATCCATAGAGTCATACATTATATACTAATATGCGTCTGGATGCTCCTATTCAGTCCCATTTGTGAGAACCACCGACGGTGTTGCATGTAGAAGCAGACCATTTTTATTGCTGCTGGATAGTGTTCTGTTCTATAAATATAGCATAATTCATTGATCTGTACTGTTGATGGACATTTGGGCTTTTATTCAGGTGGAAGCTTTAAAAATAGTGTGGCTGTGAACATTCTGGTGCTTGGCTTTTGGTGCACCATATGTACTTTTCTTTTGGATTTACCTAAGAATATAATTGTTGGATCATAAAATGTGCATATATTCCACTTTGGCCGGTACTGACAATTTTCCAATACAACTGTACCAATGTCCACTCCCCCCATGTGATACTGTTTTGAAGCTTTTTTTTTTAACTGCTTGCTCAGGTGTGTCATAATATCTTACTGTTGTTTTAATTTGAATTTCCCTGATGCCTACTGACATTGAGCACCTCTACTATGCTTGTTGGCCTTTCACTTATGAAATGTCTGCTCAAGTCATTTCCTATTTTTCCAAAGATGTCCTTTTCTTCTTGAATTGCCGGAATCGTTTCAGGATTCTGGACACAGGTTTGTTTTTTTTTTAAAACCCTTATATTTTTCGCAGATATATTTTCTACTTTGTTTCTTGCATTTTCCAAGTTCTTAATTGTGTCTTTGGATGAATAGAACTTCATAATATTAATGTAGTCCATTTTGAAACTTTTACTTGTAGGGTTCATGATTTTTTTTCTTTTATTTAAGACGTCTTTGCCTACCCTAAGGTCATACAGATGCTCTCTTGTTATTCTACTGTTTTATTTTTAACAAGCTCTATTGTTTTTCCTTTAACATTTCAATCAGTAATCCATGTGAAATTTATTTGGTATACTTTGATATTTTTCTTTAGTTCTGGAAAGTTCCCAGCCACTAACTCCTCAAATATTTTCTGCCATTTCTTTACTTCTGTAACTCTCAAGACATCAATGTTGACAACTCTAAATCTGTCCTTTAAAAATGTCTCAACTTTTTTCTTATACTTTTCTCCATAGGCTTTATGCTTTTTAATATCTCTGTCTCTCGGTACAGATTTGTAGATGAGTTCTTCAGTTTCCTAATTTGTTCTTTGACTCCCATCTATTTTTATTTCAATCTGTCTCTGTCTCTTTCTGTCTCCTTCTCTTTGTCTCTGTCTTGCTGTCTATCTCTTTCTCTATATATGCATATGCATATATGTATTCCATATATGTATATGGAGTTTTCAGTATTTCAAGCTTCTAATTGTTTTCTTTCTCCATAGGTGTTTTCCATAATTTATGGTTCATTTTGTTTGTTACTTTTTCCTTTCTCTCTTTGAGGATTATAAACATTTTTATGGTTTTGCACTTGCCTTCATGCAGCCTCCCAGGTCCCCAGTTCAGCATAAGGTTCCCTGCTTCTCCATGGTACTGAGACTATCAAGATCCAACCATAAGACCATCAGGACCTTTGCCCGAGGTCTAGCTGAGCAGTCTCGTCTGCTTCCTCCCATGCGCTGGGATGGCTCAGCCTCCTTTCTTGGTGGGGGAGTCCTATTCCAGCTCATCATTTCAAGCAATGAGCCTTGCCTCTTTTTCCATATTGTATGGTGTGTTTCTATGCTGCATTACTGTCAGATGCAGAACTCTTAAGACACCTCTGGCTGTTCTCCAAATCAGTACCCTACAGATTATAGTGGACACTTCATCCCCGCTTCCTACTCTGTTTTTCTGTACCATTTTAAGTCCAGAGATGTGATTTTGTTTTGGAGTGTGACTACATTTTTAAACAAATTTTCTCCCCACACTTCATTTCACATCGGTGTGGGTCTGCAGAATAGGGAGGAAAGAGAGAAGGGAGAAAGGGTGATGTGATGGGGCTCAAAGTATGAATCTACAATGCCATCTTGAACAGACATTTCCAATTTTTTCTTTGCAAAAAGATGCTTGCATAATTATTTTTTGTGTGACAGGGAGGCAGGGTTATCTATCCTTTTTTTCTAATCTGCTGTATCTTGAACATTTCCACATGCCATTAAATATTGTTGGACAACAGTGTACTTCTATTCATGCTGCTCAAGCTAGACTGTGGTGACCTACATGTAGGTATCCCCTGCTGTACCATGATATTGGAGGCTAAGGGTCAGGCCTTGTTCGTCTCTTCCTGTATCCCCAGGGCCTAGCTCAGAGCAGACCTTAGGGAATATGTATTGAATGAACAAGTGAGTCTATGAATAAGTAACCTTTGATTCCTACTATGTGCACATTATTGAGTTAGGCTTACTGTGTGACTTTTGGAGTATACAAAGATGAGAAGCTGACAATACTCCAGTCCCAAGAGATTCGTGATATATTTAGAAGCTGACAACCCAGTTGATGATAAAGATGTTGCTTTTCACACTGCCTCTATCTCTCTGTCTCACTCATATAACTCCAACACTTAGCTGTTCAGTGTTTCTTGGGCTCTGATATCTGGGTAACGACAAAAGAAGTGATTGCACTTGCTAGAAACTCCCAGGGTTGGAGTAAAGCCAAGACATTTCCTATTGAGATGAGTTCCTGCATTAAAACAGCTAAGAATGAATTGTCCCTTCTCTTTTTTTCTAAGGCATGATTGCCATGGCTGGAAATCCCAGAGTTAATAATACCTGGGGCCCTTTTGACAGCTACTCTGTGACTAAAACTTTATAGTTCTTAAAAGATTCCCGATTTAATTTAGAATTCTTAGTGATCTTCATTGTCTTGTTTCCTATTATAAGCCTACATCCTACAAATCTGGAAGCTGCTCGGCATGTATGCTGTCAACCAATAAAAATGTCAATATGTTTCAAATAAGTACTGTTGCATCTCATAAAAATCTGTTCGTACTGAAAATCCCCCATTAAATCAATATCATCCATTATTAGTGTTCTATATGCTTTATTTCACAGAAAAATTGAGACTATAAAGGGCCAGGAAATCATGTAGTTAATCAAAGTTTTGCCTAATAAATTCAGGGAGTGCCAATCCACCTCAATACTTTTCTCTGTTTATTTCTTTGGCCCCAGAGTTCACCACCATTGTCTTGCTTCCCCTGTTTCTAAGACTGCCCCTGGGGATTGGGGGAAATTTTGTGGAGAGCTCTGACTCAGCCGTCAGAGCCTAGAAGAGCAGAGTCAGTTTTGTGGAGTATAGCTAGAAATGCCAACATGCTCAAAAGACAGACCAGTCCCTCTTGCATATCCTTCTTCCCTGGGCTGTGACCTCTAGGCATTCGGGGTCCTCACCTACCACAGTCCCACTAAATCACAAGCTATGTTGGCCATAATGAGGTCGCTGGTGACTGGAATGCTAGCAGAAACATTTGGAGAGCATTAACACTATATATGCCCATTCTAAACATAAGCCAGTGTACACTTGGGCTGTACAATTTGGATGATGCTTGTTCTCTAACAAATAAACCTACCTACTGTCAGGAGCTGAACACACTCAAAGTGGGTTTCTCAATCAGGTAACAATGCACTGTGGACATCGCTGATCCTTTCTTCCACATGGTGACCCTGAGGCCCAGTCCTTCCATCCCATGGCTCTGCTACCACCAAGGCTTCAGAGCAGTCTGCTTCCAGCTGGAAGAAAGGTCAACAAAGGCTGGAAAAGTCATATCTGCCCTTTTAACTAGTTAGCTTGGTCCAGAAGCAGCATGCTTCAATGCTATTCATTCCATTTGTAAGGACTAGTGTTATAACTTCACCTGGATTTAAGGAGAGCTTGGAAGTCCAGTTTCTCACTGTGTTACTGCTCTCAGACATGAACAAATACGTCACCTGTCCCAGTCCCCCTCCCTCAGGAGGTCTCCTAATTTGGAATGCCTTCCAAAATTTTCTAAGACCCCCTCTGGTGCTTGGGACTAGCCAGGACTAGCAATGTCACCCAGGCATGGTGTCCCAGGGCTGGACTTGGGCCAGCCTGGGCCCTGTTCACTACAAAAGCCTTCTTTGACATTCTGTAAGCCCCTAATGGTGGCAATTAGCCAGACTGGCAGTGCTAATTGAGTATGCCCTGAGTCTGGATAGAAACCCACACAGTTCCCAGTCTCCATTTCCCCTCTCTGAGTACTCTCCAGTGATTTTCCTGTGGTACCCTACCTAAGCCATACCTAAGGGTCGTTCTAGTGTGTTGTGTGGCATTTCTTTCATGACACCCTGCAAGCCTGGCTTGCAAGAATACTGCTGACATGCAGATTTGACGTGGCTCTCATTCCTGAGTGACGCAGGGTGAGTCCAGGGCTCTGGGCTCCTGTCAGTCCACCACCAACCCTTGGGCTTGCGTTGCATGGGTCCATGCATGGGGTCTTGCCCATCTGGGTTCTGGCCACTCTACAGCACCTGAGGGTTGGAGGGTAGTGGCAGGAATCCTTTAGCTGGTGTGCTCCCCTGTCACCGGCACCCACAACACCATCCCTTCCATGGGTCTGTGCCACTTGTCAAGAAGTCATAGCATATGGAAGCAACTGTTGCCTCCTTTTTCCATGGACCCTTCTGATAAATGTCTTCTTTTGCTTTCAATCATGTGGTAATGTCAGGTTCATCTCTTACATGAATGGGACCACTCTTCATTTTCACACTTTGCCAGTGGGCCCCTCACCCATCCTCCCTTCCAGTGGCACTGCATGGAATGCAAGATTGAAGTCAACATGGAAAGAGATCCCATTTTAGGAATGCAGTGATTATAGCCTGGGGAGTTCAAGAGAGGACATGGTGGGAAGATGTACTGTTCTATATTTATGCTATAAAATGACAAATAGTACAATGAATATGATCAGAAAACAACTTATCATTCACATGTTCCTGTATATTTTGGGGGAAGGCTTGCATTTGTGGTCATCATCAATGAAACACTGTAACAATGTCTGACAGTCAGTCGGTAGTATGAAGTTCACTTTCTTCTGCATGGGGAGATATGGAAGTATCCACGCACATTTCATTGGACAGTAAGGAACATGGAAAGGTAGTTCCTGGACCTGAACAGGAATACATCGAACCTGAATCCTACAAGAACCCACGCACACTGATGAGGTAAGAAACAGACAGGGAAATCCCTTCTTACTCACTATTGTACTTCTTAGGCCATGAGTCCCCATCTGTCACATGGGCCCATGAATTTTGTCACATAGGTTTTCCTTAAGTTATTTATATAGACAGGGCTCCACTATTGGTCAGGCACTGTGCTAGGTCACAGCGGAGACAGAAGGGTCTCCCACCCCAGCGGCTGTGACCTACACCTTCACTATGCATGCAGCTCAGAACAGAAGAAAACTTCCCTGTGGGTTGCCTTCTCTCCTGCACACTCTTCTTCCTTCTGTCATCTCTGTGAGCTACATGTTAAATGTGAAATTTGTTTTCCAACGTGGCTCTCCTGTGTAAGGCTCTCTGTAGAGTGGCTTGGAAGGGCTGTTTGCCAAGCCTCATCCTAGGTCACTGCAACGTGCCCATTAGGCACGGCCTTGTCTCCCTGGGGGCCTCCTGGTGCCACTTCTTGTCAGTCAGACGTCATTCGGCCAGCGTCATCAGTACCTTAAAATGAAAAATTAAATGGCCTTTGCATGAAAAGAGTGGAATTCTCATTCCATCCCCCCCCCACAAGTTCTCATTTAGTGAGTGCTCTTCCGATGGTAGCAAACAGTCCCTGCAGAGGGCGCTCTGTTGATTTGTCCTCTCCCTGCCTCGTGCTGGAAGCCCCACTCTTCCTCTTCCACGTCCACATCCTCCAGAGGTGTGGTCCACTCTTCCATATGCAGAAACTGGCACAGTGGAGAAGGATCTAGAGAGCCAGGCGGCCACCTCTAATTGAACTTTTCATAGCGCCCTGTGTTCAGCTCCACTCAGCAATTCATCCGACTGTTCCTCTGTCCAGTCAGCAAATAGCATACGAGACGCTGGGCAATAGGGACACAACAATGACCAGAACCCTATCATGACAAAGTCTGCACACAAAGTGACTCATGTTCTATGGTCTAGGGGTAGTGGTGGGGGGGCTAGTCACCAATTTTAAAGGATATGGCATGCAAATGAAATAGAACAGTGTTTCCTGAAGTGTGGTCCATGGACCACTAAGGAGTCCTGAGAAAAGTCTATGTCACATTGTGGTGACATTTGCACTGAGAGTGGCTCAAAGTGCTGGCACCTGAGCATGAATCAAGCCAGTGGCCCAAACTGTGCTGGTAGTTTTTTATGTTCTTCACTGTTACTCACTTGCAGTTAGAAAAAAAAAAAAGAGAGAGAGAGAAAGAAAGAAAGAAAGAAATAGAGAAAGAAAGAAATGCCAGTTTCATATAAGAAAGTATTTGATGAAGTAGGAAAACAAATACTAATTTTATTAAAGCTCAGACCTTGCCCATATATCTTTTTAACATTTGGTACAACAAAGTGGTAACTATGTGTAAAGCATCTGGTCCTTCCCATGGCACCACACTTGACTCAGAGAAAACCACTTGTGCAATTGAGTTGTGATCTGAACCCCATAGATCTGAACCCCGTCCGTAATGGGTTTCATAGAACCCCATTTTTACTTGAAAGAATGAGGGACAAACTATGGTTATTTAGAGCTGGACATTTAGTAGAGATTTTCTTGAAAATGAACAAAGTGAGCCCATCACTTCCAGGAAAACAACTAAACATCTCTTTTTTCCAGTGATGATAGTTGACCTTTCAGGCAAAAACTACAATTTTGGAAAATCTGGATCCACCACTGTGAGCTTGACAGCTTCCCAGCCCTTGAAGATTTTTTCCCTCAAACAGGTGGTGATATGAAGAAATGCAGCTTTGGGGTATTGCATAATGAAAGGCGGTGTCATCATTTGGAAGACTGACATAACTCAGGGCACCAGTGTTTTCCAGGTAACTAATGCACAGGGTTGCCAAATCATGACTTCTAAAAGATCCACTCAAAGAGCAAGAAAGATCAGTGGATTTTAATATAGCAGAGTAGAAAATGTTCATTGATAGGGTTTTCTATCTTTATACCTAACCTTTTAACAAACTTAACTTTTGTTGAGATTTTCACGTTGTATTGAAGAAGATCCACAGTTCCCTGAAAAGTCTATTAAACTAGCTTTCCCTTTTCCAAATGCATGTCTATGTGCATTTTCTCATGTGCCTTCAACTGTAACAACATATTGCAACTGTTTCAACCTTTCGTTAAGACAATATTAAAAATTTTGTAAATCTGTCAAGCAATGGGACTCTTATCACTAAATTGTTTTATTTTGAAAAATATAGTTACTTCTCTTTAACAATATGTTATTGATGTTACCAGGTACTGGGTTTATTTTATTTTAAAGTGAAGGAACACATTTATATTGTCCAAAATTCCCAGTTTTCATTTCTAACATGGGATGAAGATAGACATAGCCCACATACACCCACGCAATTAGTTTTAGGAATATAAAAGTACTCCCAAACCAAAAAGCTTGAGATCTACTGATGTAGAGGATCTGTTCACATTAACAGCCACAGGTCACCAAGCACAGGTTCTGTGTGCATCTCTCATCTGTCTTCTCTCAAGGAAGAAAGCCTGTGGCATTCATTTTCATATTCTCCATGCCCAGTGTGTTACCTGGCCCATGGCAGGTGTCTAGTGACTACTGAGCTTGTGAAGGCATGAGTGAATAAGACCCCAGAGCGATTCAGAGAAGATGGGGGTTGTGAAGTCAGGCAGAGCAGTTCAAGCCCACACGAAGCCAGACTGGGGTGGAACTAAAACATGAGATTGTACCTGACGACCCAGTCCAGTTTGTTCCAAAGGAGGGCCAGCTGTCTGGGCTTATGCCCTTGGCTTCTCTAAGTCGGCCAGGCTGAGCCATGGATCCCCTGAGAAACGATTGTTACAGGACGAGAAACCTCAACTGCTGTGTTTTTCTTGGCTCTGTAGCAATGACCCAATTCAAAGGGAAATGTGTGTTGTCCCGGCTGCAGCCGCCATACCAGCTGAGCTCAGGAAAGTCTATGAAGCAGCCTATGTGGACGCATGCCTATGAGTGGATCCTGCTCGGCAACAGAAAGGGCTTTACCCTCTGCCAGCATGGTTCATTTCATCCTGTCTGGCCCAAAGTTACATGTGTCATGCACACTCTGCAATGGTCATTGTCAAGTGTGAATATGTTGGTCAATCTCCTGCATAGACAAGCCAACGACCCTGGTCATTTTTTCCATACAGGTGCCCACAGGCCACTACAATGGAACGATTTTTAATGGTTCTACCAGGTCAGAACCTGGCACTCCAGACTATGGGAATTTTCTAATGAGGGAGACACGAACGTCCCAGTGGACTTTAAAATGTTAATGCAGAGCCATAAATGCTTTGGTGCATTTGGAATTCAGGCTGCTGTTAGATGGGGCAGTGGCAGAAGTCTGCCTGACGCCCATAGGAATTTAATGAATTGAGAAATACACTTCCAGCTCTCTAGGCCAGAGAGCACTGCCGGATCTGCCCCATTCCTGCATGTTCTTCCAATTGACTGTTTCCAAATTAGTGCAAGTGTGTGCTTTTTAATATCCTCCCCACCATGAATTTCCTGCTCTATAACCTTAATGTCTTCCATATGAGGGGGACCTTCATTTTCCCACCCCTGCCCTTGGACTAACTGGGTCCTAACAAGCTCCCAGAAATCTTCGCTGGGGATCAGGTCTCTGCCTTGCCCTTCTTTGGTCCCCCAATTCCTCTCTTGTTGTGAGCCCTTTATTGACCACTGACTTTTTCCCTGGGGAAAGATCCAGATTGCTCTCACAGGTCCCTCTGTAGTCATCCAGGAATGAGTAGAATGGACTAGGGATCCAGATGTGTGCCTTTGGACTGGGCCCTCAACTCTCAGGATTTGTGGAGGGGAAGAGACAGCACAACTTGGAGGTTCCCATGCCTTCCCATACCTCACAGAGGACTCCCTCCAAGGGCCATCTGGGGAGCCCTTAAGATTTTGTGTTCAAATGGGACATGACAGCCTGTTGGCCTAAGTGACCTTCTGAGGGAAGCTTAGCTTTCTCCTTTGAAAGATGGTGGCCATGGTGTGGCTCTGGGAAGGGAAATGTGAACTAGGCAGAGGGGAGGGTATAACAGTTCTCAAGCTGAGTGTCACTTTCAGAGTGCCAACTCCAGGCAATGCCTTGTAGTAATTGCCAGGAAGAAGATAAGAGACACAAAAATGAGTCTGATTTTACCCAGCAGAGACTGAGGGATAGATAGCACTTCAGGTCAAGAGAACCATGTGGGGGCACCTGGGTGGCTCAGTTGGTTAAGGCTCTGTCTTCGGCTCAGGTCATGATCCCAGGGTCCTGGGATTGAGTCCTGCATTGGAATCCCTGCTCAGTGGGGAGCCTGCTTCTCCCTCTGCCTGCTACTCCTACTTATGCTCTCTCTCTCTCTCTCTCTGACAAATAAATAAAAATCTTTAAAAAAAAAAAAAAGAACCGTGTGGGCAAAGGAAATCACGAGGCAGTTCTGGAGCAATGGAACTTGGTCAGTATGGCTGGAGAGGAGTGTGTGTGGGCATGCATCAGAGGGGCAGATGGGAAGTTGAAGTGGTCAGAGTGAAGAGGCACTAGAGACTCAGCTAGAACAAGGAGTTCCTTGGGTTATGCATTTCTCCTCCAGGGAGCTTTTCCTGAACTGTGTTTCTCTGAACATAAGCATTTCATTCTGAGAACTGTGTGCCCTTTGGTCATGGTGGAAGGATAGTCTATACTTCAATCATCTTGCCTTACTTTCACACTTATTACCCATGTTCTGGATAGGTGAGTGTGTTGTGGGCACTGCCTGTTTTCTTCTCTGGACTTTGTATTTTCAGTGATGTATTTTCAACACGTGGACAATTCACAGCGCTAAGTAGCACCCAGTGAATAGTGGATGAAGGAATGATGTGAATAGTTGTTCAGCAAAGGCATCATCAAATATATTTAGGAACTTGAGAGTTAACCAGAGTTAACCACCTTTCCTCTTCCAGAGATGTCTCAGTCTTTAATAGGTTAACTTGCAGGTGGGGAAATGATAGTGGCTTGGACCAGGGTGGAGGCAGAGGCAGTGGGGGGTGGGGGGTGGGAGGAGAAGGTCTCTGGATTGTATTGGAGGTACTATTGATAGGGCAGCTTGATGGATTGGATATGAATGATTATGAAAAGGAAAAGATCAAGGACAAAATGTGTGTGTGTGTGTGTGTGTGTGTGTGTGTGTAGAGATTTGAGCCCCTGGGTTGATTCACAATGATTAAGGGAGTTGTTGACTGGTTGTTGAATGAACAGGGAGAGGACATCTGGAGAGCAAGGCAGGACCAGGTCATCTAGACCTTATCAAGTCACACTAAGTATTTTAGACTTTATCCTGGGGTGATGAGCAGCCTTGTAAGGATGCTAAGCTGGGGACAGCATGATCATACCTGCCTGTAAGAAAGATGCTCGTGGCAGCTGTGCAGGTGGAGCACAGGGGACTAGGCCGGAGCAGTGGTGGGGACAAAAGGCAGAAGGCCACTCTGTAGGGCAAGGATGGAGTTCTCTGGGACTCACAGCTGGCCCAGCAGGTGCTAGTCAGACCACTGAGCCCCGCACAGGTCAGATTCCTTCAACACCCACAGAGCCCCTCTTTTCACACTGCCTCCTGCAGAGTTCCCTGGGCACCCTGGATTCCTCACATGCTGCTGTGGGATGTGGGAATGTGCACACACACAGACCCTGGGCCTGGCGGCTAGTCCCAGAGACCAGGCCTGAGAAGCATGGCCCCTGGCCAGCCCGGTCCCCTTGGTCCATGGGACTCACCGATCCATTGCACCCCAAGTCCCCCTTGCTGTCTCTTTAGCCATGGTCTAACTTTATTGTGGCTCTGCCAGTCCCAGCCTAGGGACCAGGCACAGCCCACTCCTTTGGAAGAGAATACACAGCCACCAAACAGCAGGGCCGCTGCAAGGTGCGGAGATCAAATTTGCCAAGTCTGGCGACTTGGGGTGGATTGGTAGGTTGGTGTGACTGGCCAGGTGGTGGGGTGACACGGGGAGCAGAAGAAGGGGAAGATGTGCCTGGAGGGTCGGGACATTTTCTTCACACCTGTCTCTGCTCTTAGCTCCCCAGGCCTCACTTTCTCCTTCTGAGCAATAGGGGTCTGGGGCCAGGATTCAAACACAGCACATAGCCCTTGGCTCCTCGGGTTGCTCTGAAAAGGCTGAAGCTGTCTCCCTTGCCCCGCCTCAGTGTCACCCCCTCTCCATGCTGGGCAAGGATGACATTCCCCAGGGCAGTTTCAGACCAGCTCCTGCCTGCTCCTGCACCACGCAAAGAGCATCCTGCAAAGAGGCTAGGTCCTGGCTGTGGGAACTCATAAGGTGGGGAAAAAAAAATCCCAACCTGCTCCAAAGGTTTACACCTGAGCAAAAATAAAATTTTATCCAAACAGCAAACCTGCTAGGCTGCAAGTTTAATAAGCTATTAAATGGCACCATCTGAAACCTGCAATCAAAGCAAAAACACTGTAAAATAAATCAAGAGAGATAAGAAAAGATTTTACATTGTTAAAAGTTTATGCTATTTATGACTTCCTGGAATGTTACCATTAACCTGGGAGTTAATCAGACTTTTTCATTTACCCGTTGTTTGGAGCCATGAATGAGCACTTTAACAGGGTAAATAAAAAAATCTAAAGAAGCAATAAACGTGAATGTCACAAGTGGCAATCATCTACCTTGTGAGGCTTGTACGGTACACAGCATTGCACAGCTGGAAACAAATGAATCCTCAGAACACTGTAAATAACCTCCAAGCCCACTCCTAATTAAAGTAGAGTCCCACTTTCTCATGGGCATTGAATATATGAACCAATTAAGGAAGCATCATTTCTTTCCTGAAAAGCCTCTGTTCTCTCCTCTCCTCTCCCTCCCTCCCTCTTTTCTTCCCTCCTCTACTCTCCTCTCCTCCCTTTCTCACCCCCCTCTTTCCCTCTCCTCCCCTATTCTCCTCCCCTCTCCTCTGGCTCACTCTGTGTGCTTTCTCTCTCTAAAGAATTTCCACCAAAGAGCCGGCCCCCAATGTTCCTGAGCTGAAGTAATGAGACATCCCTGCTTTAAGCAAATTTTCCACCTGTAACCTGCAGAAATATAGCCGTAGCATTTGAAAAATTACCTCCATGCTGCACAGTGCCATGAAAATTTATCTTTGAGATGATTTTATTGCATGGTTACCCTAGGCAATTAAATCAATAAATCTTAACTGTCAGGAAGGTTGGCCCTGTGCCAGAAATAAATGAAATGCGTGAAATCAGTAAATAAAAGGTTCCTGACAACTCATTCCAGAAATTATTTAGCAGTTGGGGTTGTGGGGGGGGGGTTGTGTCTCACTCCCTAGCCTTTATTGACATCCTTTCGGAGAAATGATTATGCTAACAAACACAATGGCTCCACTACAAAGATGACAGAGTTGCAGAGCCATAAATTCTAGTCCCCGAAAAGCAGGAAGGAAATACAGCCAATGGCCAGAGGTGGTGGGCCAGACCCAGGCTGGGTTGGGGCCAGGTTTAGGCAGCAGCTCCCAGGTGCTCTGTGGAGGGAGGGAGCCTGGTCCTGCTTCCTACCCTTGGCTACCACAACCTCACCCCATTGGCCTCTGCCTTGATGGGAGGTGCCCCCTTCTCAGGGGCCCAACATGTTTGACCGGCACCACCTGGGGTCTGCTGGGACTCCAAGGAGGTTTATGGTCTGCCCTTTTCCACTTCCAGAAACAATACCAGTATGGACTGGACCGCGAGTGTGTTGGGGGAGGGGGCCAGGCCTCACTCTGTTAATATGAAGAGTACTTCTTGTGGAGTGTTTCTCCTGTTGCATGCTTTAGGTTGGCTCAACACTGGGAGGCACTTGTATAATCCTCATTTTACAGATGAGAAAATTGAGACTCAGAAAGGGGAAGTGACATGTTTGAGTTGACCTGTGGGGCCATTCAAGCCAAGGCCAACCTCCTTGTGGCTCTGCCACACAACACCTCTGCTGTCTGTAGCCTGGGTCTCACATGAGGACCCGGGGCGGGAGGCTGGGGATGGAAGCTGGTGCACACTAGTTCTTGCCTTAGCTTGCAGGTTTTTTTCTCGTCCGAATTTTTTCTCCATCCCCTGTCAATGTGTACACCTCAGTGAGGGTCAGTTGAGGTGCCCTCATACAGCTGGGCAATGGCTAAATGGCTGCAAGGCTGATGGATGTTCAAGGGCCACCTGACAGTCTGAGCAGGGTCTGTGGCAAGTCCTATCACAGGGCCTTTGTACCAGTTCCTCTCTAGGCCCAAACTGCTCTTTCCTATCTGCCTTGTCCACTTTCAGATTTCAGCTCAATCAGCACCTCCACAGTAAAGCTATCCTTGACTTGCCACTGAACCCCATTACAGGCTCTTACAGCGGCAGGCAATTTTTCTTCCCAGTTTTCACCTTGAAGCAATTTCACATGTGTTTGTATCATTATCTGCTGAATGGCTTTCTCTCTCCCTGGCCCAGTAGCTCCACTGGGGCAGGGCAGGATCTGGCTCTGCTCACCCTTGAGGGCCCATGACCTTGTACTGTACACATACGTAGTGACTATTTGCCTAAGGAATGGATGAGGATAGGTATATTCCTGTTCTCAGCTGTTGCTTGGGCTGCTCTAACAAAGTATCACAGACTGGGTGGCTTGAACAGAAGTGTATGGTCTCCCAGTTCTGGAGACTAGAAGTCCAAGTTCAAGGTTGTGCGTAAGGCCGGTCCCTTCTGTGAGGGAAGGATGTGTTCCAGATCTCTTGTCTTGGCTCGGAGATTATCACAGTCTTCATGTTCACATGGTGTTCTCCCTGTATGCACGTTTGTCCCCAGAAACCTCTTTTTGTAAGGACACCAGTCATGTTGTTGGATTGGAGCCCACCTCACTAACCCCATTTTAATTTGATCATGTGTGTAAAGACCCTATCTCCAAAGAAGGTTATATTCTGGGGTACTGGACACAGGACTCCAACATATGAAATTTAGGGAGATGTAATTCAATCCATAAGTAGAAGCTGCTGACCCGGGGCAGAAATTCCTTAGGTGCCTCAATGGCTAGCATTTAGAGTCATTTTCCAGGTCAGAGCTAAGGAGAATAACAGGTCCATCCCCAACTTGCTCCCGCAAGGCCACACATTCAAATACAGTCTCCCTGTCCCTGGGAGGATTATGAAAGGGTCTCTTGCAGCTGGTGGAGGGCTGGAATAACCCAGAAGTGTGGAGCCAGATGTGAAGCCTCAGGCTTCCCTGTCTGTAGGTCAAGGTCTGAATGTGTGGCCTGCTGCTGCTATTGACCCATTAGCTTCCATGGTTAGGGCTTTCTGAAGGGGTAAATGCTAAGTCAGTAGAACAGAGATCCCCTAAGACCAACATGGGGGTCCAGGTTTTGCAAGGAAAGGGCCCAGGAGGGGATACACGGCATGATGGAAAGTGACAGAAGGAGGCAGAGAGTCAAAAGGGACACTGTGGGAGATAAGGCTTGGCCCTGCAAAGAGACAAATGCTGCGTGGGGATCATGGTTCAGATCTTTCAAGGAGAGCTTGGGAAGTGGAGACCAGGAAGGGGAGTTGCCCCCTAGGAATCCCAAATCGTCTTGGGGCAGTTGCAGCTGCCCTCAGAAGGAAAGAGCTGCTGGGCTGTACCTGGCCCACCAGGACACCCAGGTCCCCCTAGGGAAGGTGGGAGATGCTGGCAGGCCATCCTCAGGAGGAAAGAGAGGTAGTGGTGGTGGGGGGATGTGCTCCTCCTGCTTCCTGATGGGTTCTTCTCTTTGAGCTTCAGCTAATGCACATCTCTTTTTTATAATTCTTTCTGGCAATTTCCCAGGGCAGATAATTCCCCATCAGCACATCATGAGCACCAAGGTGGTTATTTTCAAATTGATGGTTTGAAACAAAATACAAGCATTGTTATTGAACTGGGGGCTGATAGATGGCAAAGGCACAGTGTCTAATAACCAAGATTTCAAAATAATAATAATTTGCATTTTGATAGCACTTTTCATCTGACTAATGAGTTTAACACGTTTAATTCATTAATTTATTATGCTCTTTGAGGCTGCATAGAAGGAAGTGTTGCTTGAAGAATTTTTCTACTTGGAGAAACGAAGGTAGGGAGAAAAGGACCATGTTGGTGGCAGGGCCACAATTCAGGAAGAGGTCCACTGCTCCAGACATCATGGAGAGGAGAGGGAAAAGTCTGCTAGGCAGGGGGTGAATGAAGTCTTCTGGTGCTCAGAGGAATGTGGTGGGCAGAATTCTAAGGTGGGCTCCAAGATTCCTCCCTCCACTCTTCATGCCTTGAGTAAGGCCCCTGGAGTATGGGCCCGACCCAGGAAGAGGATGGATGTCACTTGGGTGTTTAGGCTATTATATGGAAAAGATGAAGGGATTTTGCAGAAATAATTGAGGCCCCTAATAAGTTTGATTTGAGTTAATCAAAATGGAGACTACCCTGGATGGTCCTGACCTAATCCAGCAAGTTCTTTAAAAAGTCTAGAGGAGAGACTCTCTCTCCTGTTGGCCTTGGCCAAGCAAGTTAACATGAGTTCTACAGACACAAGGAAGTAAGTTCTGCCAACAGGCTGAGGGGTGTCAGAGAGACTAGTTGGGAAGTTGTTGAGCTTGTCCATGTGGTGACGATGATGAGAAGTTCAGCTGGTCATGAAGTGAAAGAGCACTTCATAGTGCACTTGAACTAGAGAGGGCCTCAGAGGGTACCCCGTTCAAGACAACCTGCTGAGAGTTTGTCGAGCCATGATGAAGCAAGGACAGTGGGCTGTCAATTTGGTCTTCGGAGTGGAAAAGCTAATTTTTATATTAAAACAAACACGGAATTTATGTAGACTATAGCGCAAACTATCCAAAAGTTTTAGGATGAAGCAGGGACCTAAAAGAAAGTGTCTACTTTCAGACATTCTCCTAGGTGACGTCTCAGACTTTGGGGGAGGATGGTCAGGAGAGGAAAGTTCCATCCAGAAAAGAACCAGCCTAGGTCCCATATTAGTCCCTATGTCAGAGACTGCATGCCAAGCTCTTGTCCTTGTTCCCACTGAGCATCAAGCAAAGGTGTTGTCATTCTCATTGTACCCAAAGGACACTGAGGCACAGAAAAGGAATAGTCACAGGGAGTTCATGCAGAGGTCGGATAAAATCCTGGGTTTCCTATTTGCCCTCAGCTAAAGGTAATAGTCTTTTTTTTTAAAGATTGTATTTATTGGGGCACCTGGGTGGCTCAGTGGGTTAAAGCCTCTGCCTTCAGCTCAGGTCGTGATCCCAGGGTCCTGGATCGAGCCCCGCATAGGGCTCTCTGCTCCGCGGGGAGTCTGCTTCCTCCTCTCTCTCTCTGCCTGCCTCTCTGCCTACTTGTAATCTCTGTCTGTCAAATAAATAAATAAAATCTTTTAAATAAAAAAAAAGATTGTATTTATTTACTTTAGAGAAAGAGAGAGAGAGTGCGTGTGCATGAGCAGGAGGGGCAGAGGGGTAGGGAGAAAGAATCTGAAGCAGACTCGGCTCTGAGTACAGAGTCCAGTGCGGGGCTCGATCCCACAACTGTGAGATCATGACCTGAGCTGAAACCAAGTGTCAGATGCTCAACTGACTCTGCCACCCAGGCGCCCCTAAAAGCTATATTCCAAGAAAGAACTGGCATGTCTTAACTCATAAAGGGGTACAATTTGCCCTTGACAGTTGATTAGAAATTGTAATTGTTTTGTGGATTACTATTTCTATTGGTAACAGATTCCCCAGGGATTTTAAGAATACTCTGGGATCCAAAGAGAACACTGTGGCATCTAGATGAGAGCTCTCGAAGCCAGATGTCTGCTGGCTTGTGAATGACCTTTGACATCCAGTCAGACACAGGCTATGAGCCAAGAAATTCAACTATATGTAAGGATCCACTCTGCCAATGCCAGACACTGGGCTGGAGAGTGCTAGGAGATTGGATACAGCCCCAGTCCAAGGAGCTTTGGTTGGAGAAATGATTCTTAATCCTGCCTGCAGATCTGAATCAGCTGGAGAGTTTTAGAAACTATACTCTTGAGGGTTTGGGGGATGGGAAAGCAGTACCCAAGCCAACTAAATCAGAATTTCTGGTAAGATATTAAGCTCAGCCAAGGTTGAGGTGCCCTTTGTCAGAGGGCAGGAAATGAGCCCAGCCCTAAGCCCAGAGCCAGAGTCGAAGCCCCCTATCCAGCCAGGAAGGCCGGATCTGGGCCTGGGTGGCAACAGGACACTGGCAGTACCTGGGACCCCCCCTTATAGGAGCTGGCTCTTTCTGGGGGAATGGTGGACGTTGCTTAGGATGGGTCTGGTGCTTGTCACAGGACTGGTTCAGTGAGTTGAGGCCAAGACTTGTGTTTTTTTGTCTGTGGGCTTCTGAACAAACTGGTCCCAGCCTACTGTCCTGCCAATACTTTAGCCCAACTAAGTCTTGCAGGGATGGGGGGTGTCTTCTTTTAAAGATTGATTTATTTATTTGAGGGAGAGAGAGAGAGAAAGCCAAATGGGAGGGCAGGGGGACAGGAAGAGAGAAAAATCAAGCAGACCCTGAGCTGAGCTTGGACCCTGACATAGGACTGGATCACAGGACCCACAGATCGTGACCTGAGCTGAAATCAAGAGCCAGAAGCCTAACTGACTATGCTACCCAGGTGCCCCACAGAGTGTCTTTAAATGAACTTCTGTGAGGGAAGCTTCCTTCCTGGTCCCTTGGTTTTACTCTGTCCCCAGAGTCCGGAATTCTGGGAGAATCTCCCCTCACCACCATCATCCTCTGCCTGGGTCCAGCCTCGCCTTAGATAATGTTTCCAAATAGGGGCAACAGGCCTTCTCTTGGGATTTCCCTCACACTGCTGCAAGGCCTGTTGTATTTAGGAAATGTCAAGAAATTCAAGTGAATTGTGGTTTGAACTAGGAAATTCCTGGAGAGTTACACAAGGGTGAAAGGGAATCCCTTCCCTGGAGGAAGCCTGCTCTGAGCTCAGATTCCTGTGGGATGTTTTCTCTGGAGCACTAGAAGTATCATTGGGGCCTGTTCCCTCTTGACTCTCAAAATCTTCTCTCCCCCATTCTCAGGAAGGTGGGTAGGAGGCAGGACAGAGTCCCAGAACTAGAAAGATGGGGCATGCAGGTCATTTCCTGCCCCCCACTTGCCTCAATTGACACACTAGGTCCTGTTACTGGTAGTCCCAGCACAGTCCCAGGTCATGATCTACTTGTCACTAATCACAGTTACCCAGGGTCCTGAGAACCTGTGTCCATGTCAAATACATACACCTGAAATTTACGAGCAAACTGCCCCCTCAACAAATGACACAGATCCTTTTTCTATCACAGCTAGAGGTGTGAAGATTGTTATTTCCTTTTCTAAAAAAGGGGGGATGGGGGACAAAATAGCCCACCCAAGCCCAAAATGTATTTTTTGGAGGATCTGACGACACTAAACCCATTCTCTGTCCAAAGCATGAGGATCGGTGCCCTCCCAGCCCTCTGTGTGACCCATGCTGCCAACTGCCTGCAAGAGCAACCTTGCCTAGACCCTCACGGCTGTACCACCCTTTGAGGATGCAGACCTCTGGCCTTGATAATGGTCCTGCGTCAGAGAGATTATCTGGGGGCAACAGGGCCTGCAGAGTTGCCAAGAGGGGATGTCCAATGAGAAACACCAGTCTTTATGACATCTTGCTCCTCTCTGGGAAGCCGCGAGAAGGCTGAGATTATGAAGCCCATTTTGCAGAGAAAAGAAGGGGTGCACAGAAGGGCTAAGCTCTAAAATGCTGCCTCAAAGCCCAGTGCAGCCTCTCCCCAGGATTTCCCCGCTTCCTTTCTGAACCTGGGCTCACAGGTCAGAGACCAGAGGAGGGGCGCAACCACCCTGCCCAGGCTTCTGAGGGAACTGATATTAAGACTGACTCAATGCCTGACCAATTAGCATAATCCCAGCACTCTCACTTTGAAAAAATGTCATTCTGCCCCTTTCTTCCTGTTCTTCTCTTCACTTAGGTATAATTTAACCCAGGTATGATCCTAATTTGTGGCATCAGGTTTTTGAGAGAAGTGGAAAACAACTTGGTTTGCTTGAAAACAAGTTTATTATCCATTTACCTCTATCAACTCAGATGAAATATTCTTTCATTATCTCATAAGGAAAATGTTCATATTTACCGACACTGTAGGTGTCACATTTTGGAAAGGATTTGGAATTCTTAGGGATGACATTATGGCCACCAGTTTTGACGAAACGTAGCTGTGTTGATGTCAGACTATCATTAGGCCGTGTCAAAATATCCTACCAAGTTGGATGCAGTTCATTTGTTCCTGAAAATTCCACCAATTGTTAATGCTGTGTTCACTTACAAATGTCTGTGAGTGCCGTATGATGTCTTAGCATTGCCCTTTTTCACTTTGTGTGGCCAAAGAAATTTCCAGATACCTGAGACCACCTCTTTCATGGCGTAGAAAATGTTTAACATTTTGAGGCAAATAATTCTAAAACATGCCGTGCTCTTCTGTCTTAGTAAAACGTGTATACTGAAGATAACTTAACCTTTCCCTGATGCCTTCAAATCATATATTGAACTAAATTATGGGGTCTGCTGTCCTCCCAGGCCAAGTGGCTGCATGCCCTTGCAGTAAATGGCCCCCATCAACTGTACTTTGAAGTTTGTAGGCTAGTTTGAGAATTTCCTCTTCCTTCAGCACTTGCTACAGTTACGACTTTCTACTTCATTACCTTTTTTTTTTTTTTTTTTTTTTGGTGATGTTTACCAGGGACCCAGATAACTCAACATTTGATGATTTTCTCTGAAATGGGCTTTGAACAATGGGCCAAAGGTATCTCTTATCAAATGAGTCAGCTTCATGAGAGTTCTTTATGTTTCAGAACCTCAGTTTTAAAGCTGTTGAGGTAAGAGCATCAAGTATGTATTATAATTCAAAAGGGGTGTGAACAAGGGACTCAAGCCTGGAAAGTCTGTAAGCAGAATAATCTACATCTCTAAAAATGAGATTTTCATAAAAATTTTATTTTGCATTTTTAAATAATTCAATGCATTGGCAGTATGGTTAATGCCTCTAGGAGAGAAACCAACACACCAGCTCAGCCAATATCATTTTTACAGAGACATCATGTTGGAAAACAACAAAATTACATTAGAATGTTTGTACACAGAGTTACTGTACCGAGAACAAAGCACCAACAAAATGCTTGTGCGCCACACATTTGAAATGCAAAGCCACACAGGCAGATAAAGTCTTATACATATGAAGCACATGAAACCAGTTTTAGCAAACAGATACCATTTCATTCCTTGCTTGATGTTAAGGACAGTGACCTTGGTCTATACAGAACATCTGAATTCTGACGAGACGAGCATGCTTACGAACAGTGACAGTTCGTGCATCTGCAACGAGTGTGACTATTGTTGGAGATCTGAACTCAGGAAAAAGTGGTTCAAAAGACTCATTAGATCATGGTAAAGCAAAGGGGGCACTTCATGAATTTTCCATGGCATTTCAATGGCCACCTGGGCTGCCACCACTGTGGAAAAAGTTCTCCCACTAGGGGCAGGGCCTTTTCTTCTCAGGATCCAGGTCAGGCTATTTCTGATGGTTCTCCTTGTCCACGGACATGGAGGAAGCCCAGGCTAGGACACTGGCCCCAGAGATTTGAGCTGCAGCTTGGGGGCAAGCTCAGTACAATCCAGAGGGCTCAACTCAGCTGAGGTGGCCTCTATCTTCCCTCCCATGTGTCTTGACCTATTGTTTTCTCTTGGAAACTCAGTTGGATTGGAACAGAGCCTCTTCCCTCATGAAGGCCAGTGAAACCATGTAGTGGAACCATAATGTTATGATAAAAGTTCCCAAAAGGAAAGGAGTTTTCATTTCAAACCACTGCCTTCCTACAGCATAGTAGCCATGGCCTCCTGGAACTGCAAAAGAATGTTTTTCAAGAAGGAAAAGCTAAAATTCGGCAAGGGACATGGCAAGCCAAACATGTCACACATGTGCACACACACATACACACACACAGATGGTGACATGTTCTATTTATGCAGTTATGGCTTGCCACAATGGTCCCGGGTCATGGTGTTGGCCAGCAACCACCCCACCAACACACACACAATAAAGCTTATGATGACAATTGAATTCCCATTTGTATCCTGGTCACTCAATACATATTTTCCATGACACTTAAATATACAAAGTTTCTGTTTACAATATGCATGAAAATGTCTTCTCTTTTGAAGAACAAGGGAAAGGTTTATAGAGTCACATCTTCATTTACATCATGTTGGGATTATCTTTCTGGTTGTTATATACAGGCTAATGAGAATGCTAGGAAATACTTCACACGAGCACACAAGACATCAATGTGTGTCCTAAATACAAAGCAGATACACACTGTAGACCAGGCAGACACCCTCGGCAACTCTCAGGGGTATTTTTCAAGTCTCAGTCAAGTGGCTTACTGGAAAAACAGGTGGAGTCGCTTGTTAAACTGCATCAGGTCTCAGAGGATATTATAAAAGTGCCCTGCTGCAAGAAGTACCTCTGTCTTATCCTTCGTCAATGTGGGGTGTGGGAGGACCCTATGAACATAGAGTGTTCCTCTTTGAAATCCCATCAAAGTTTGTTTAGATCTTGATTTCATTCCTGGCCTACAGAGCAATCTAATGCAGATTTACCAAAGACTCCAGATTTCAATAGTTAAATGGAGAGAAAGACACAGAGAGAAAGAGAGGAGAGAGGGACAGAGAGGGAAGAGAACAGAGAAACAGTACAATCAAAATATTTCTTCAGTGAATAATAATAAACAGCTTCAAAAAAAAACTAAAAGAAAAGGAGAATTGAAAAAAGAAAAAAAGATGAATGTGAAAAATTTCTTGATGGAAAGATTCTGAGAAATTTCCAGAAGAGAAATTTTTTCTTCATTTTTATAATGGTTAGAGCAACATCTGAAGATGTTTGCCTTTGCCAGACGTCCAACTAAAGTTCATTGCAATTCCTGAAGGTAAACTGTCTCATCTGCCTACAACCACTCCGCTTGCTCCAAAATTATGTCATAAAAGTCAAAACAGCACTTCACAAAGTTCTACAATTGGACAAATGGATTCAACAGACTAATATTTCTAATTTCATGGTTTCACAATACAATATGCCTTTCCAGGTGGTATGTTTTAAATTAGAACACATCTATTTTTATTAATTTGTTATGTCTTAAAAGCATGAACAAGTACAATTCAAAAGCTCACGTTTAACTCAACTATTCATTTGTTTAGAGAGCGAAAGAGCCCGAGCAGGAAAGCGACAGCCAGAGCCAAAGCAAGTGAGTGAGGGTGAGAGAGAGAGGGAGAGAAATAGGTCACAACCACAGCCACAACCACAACCATAAAACCAGAAATGACACCAGACTTTTCTTTGGAGGATCTGAAGGGAATGTCCCTCAACTAACCAAGTGTGTCAAGGGGAAGAGTTTTAGGGATCTACTGATCCCGAGGAGCATTATGAGCATGGTATTGAAACTGGGTTCACTTATGTATTAATTTTATCTGAAGACAACATGATATCAGTCTCCAGAATAAAAAAGAGCGATTTGTAGAACTGAATAAATGTGAGGGATTTCATCTCAGACATTTCTCTTTCTAGAATATCCAGAGTCTCGAATCATCCAGGAAGAAAACTATTTGACAAATTGTCTTGAGACAGAATTGATCTCATTTGCAATATTTGTGATTGATTAAGGAGGATGGTTTTGAAATAGGCAATCACCAGATGATGATGAACGTCTTCCTCACTCTCTGTATCCATGCAAACTGGTCCATTGTCTACAGGGACTCTGAGTCCCTGTGTGAGTGCAATGTCAATTAGACCAGCCCCAGATGTTACCATTCTTCAGTAGGACAAATGTTGCCCGAATACCATGAGGGGACAGAAGACCCCCTGCCACCCTGTTAGTGTACTGGTCACAGAAGGAACCACAAGGGTAAAAGAGAGAAAGGCCAGAAAGAAAGAGTAGGATATGGGTCTCCTTCAGGGCTAACATTTGACCATGGGCGTGGGCTCAGGCAGAATATGGAAATGTTTAAAGAATAATAAGATCATAGGGCAAGTTCTTCAACCTTTAGAGATACAGATCTCTTATTCACTGCAGAAGATGCACAGGACCAAGAGAATGGGTCCTTTGAGACTTTCTATTGTACTCTCAGGATGATTTATAATGAGGAGGCCTAGGAAAAAAAGTTGTGTGTGTGTGTGTGTGTATGTGTGTTTAATGAAAACCTCACTCTCTTAAAAAAAAGTATACCGAGATTTATGCCTTCTTGTTAGTGACTCTGGTTTTCCTTATGTTGAGTAGAAAAGGGAATTATTTTGGTTTGGATGATCAGTTCTGAGTATTAGTCATGTAATTGATATGGGAGGCATTCTAGTTTGAATTCAGAGCTAGGACAGTAAGTAGACACTTTTAACTAAAAACACATGTTAAACACGCAACTTTGATCTCTAGTAACTAAAGTAAAAATCTTCTGAACAACAAGAAGGAGGTGGGAGAAATACTGAGTTTCCATATCACAAGAAAACACAATGCATTTTGGTTTGTGCTATTCTCCATAGAGGCCCTAATGTTTCCTAACTACACAGAGGTTGTCATCAGAAGGATGAAGAGTAAATAACTTATCCAAGTTACATTTACAAGTTAGAAATAGCAGTTGGAAAAAAAAAGAAATACCAGTTGGACATTTACAAAATAATAATGATAAAAGAACACTCACCAATCCTATTTTCAACCAACTATGTGGGTTTTCTAAGAGCTGATCTCACTGCTGTTTTTCCTTTGAGATGTGATGACCCCCCCTCCCATTTGTCTGTGCTTTGGTCTCAAGAGGCCATTCTTCTTAGCTCTCCCGCTTAAAATCCATACATCTTGGGCCGAATCACAAACTACCTACATTCATAGAGGATCAATTCACATTTGAAAGTGATGAAACAGCTTGTCACACAAGTGTATGCATGTGTGCACAGCTGTATGTTTGCAAGTGTGTGTCCCTGTGAACATAAATATGAAATCAGAACCCTCCTTGGATGGCTGCCTTCAGCAGTGTGTTGGAGTTGTCTTGCTTGGACTCCCAACTTTGTGTGCATCTCTTCCCAACTGTGTGAACTGTGACATCATAGTCAGTGGCTTGGCATCAGCCACGTTGGGGAGATTTACACTATGGAAATTGGCAAACCCTACAAGTAAGTCAGGGGCTTTTTATTCTTAGAGAGCTGGCTATTAAACATTTTACCAATACCCCACTGGTTGCATGCCAGACTGACCAAAGGAGAAGCTCAATCTAGGCAACGTAGCACCAACTCAGCCTGTTTGGGTGTCTCTCCAATTCTGCTTCCTGCCTGGAGGTCCTCCACATCCGAGTTCACAGAAGGCCGAAGCACCCGGGGTGTATCGGGCTACCACTGTCATTCCCGGGTTCTCCTCTTAGAGATACTTCTCCTATTTGGTAGGCCCGTGAGGGGTGTGGGCCGAAACCAAGTAGGTAAAGCATTTATAGTTCTTATTAAGCTCTGAATATGGCAGCTGGCTTCCTGCTGCACAGGCTGGAGAACAATGAGTCCCTCAGTAAAAACAAGCTACCCTGGCTGGAAGCATCCACTGTGGCATTCCTCGCAGGTTTCCCCCAGCTGGTCTGCACGCTGCCACCACTCACAGCAAGTGCTGGCGGCCACTGGGTTCGCCACTGCAGCATGCTGCCAGGTGCCTGGGAGCAGGCTTCCTTTGCTTCCCCCTTCCCTCCTCAAAGTCTAAGACAAAGCAAAAAGGTCACTGGCAAAGAGTTTGAAATTTTGAATGATTTTTATTAAACACCATTAGTCTACACTGCACAGTTAATGAAACAGCAAAGCTCCAATCTCTTAGAAGAACGATGATTGATCATGGATTGGAAAAGCAGTTCGGTGTCCCCTAACCCAATGTGAGCCTGATGAATGATTCATTAACATCTCATGTCAGAAGCAGAAAGGGGCAAGAACTGCAGCCTGGCCTCGAAGGACTTCCCTACCCTCCACCCCCCACCACCCCATACCCCTCCGCCCTCCCCACAATGCAATTTTCTTTGAGTCGATGGATTACAGAGGAAAATGTGATGCTCTTGGTAAAGAGGGCTTCTAGATTTGCAAGGAGGAGAATGGAAAGGGAATTACTTTTTCTTTCCCTGAAAATATCAGATGGTAGGATTAATGTCTGAGAAAAGCCTATCCGATTAGCCTCCTGCCAGGGTAAATGCCAATTATCAATACACAGATGCCATCTCTGCTGTTGGAGTTTGCTAACACCAAAGAGAAAATGAATCAGGGTTTAATTATGAGAATAAGGCTGTGCGGGTGGAAATGACAAACAATGACAACAACAACAACAACAGCAACAACAACAACAACCATAACGACGAAGAGGAGTTTAGTTTGCCAGTTGCATAACCTAGCAGTGACAACTGGCTCAACAGCTGACCCCCCACAGAATTGATTTGGGGGGCACTTAATCAACCCATTCATTTGATATTGTGTAGCTACACTGTCTTGCCACACAGTTTCTCAATGGGGATAGTGATGCTTCTCTAAGCAAGCAGTTCATTTGCCTTACTGAGTAGTCCTACCCAGCGATCCAGTTTGGTTCTTGCACCTGCCAGCTCACGCAGGTGAATGTTATCATGTCTGTTAAGAAGTATGTGAGGGGGGGACCCTCACAGCTCAATTGATTCTGCCTTCAAAAACGCTTTCCAACTTCATACTCCAAATTCAACCTCCAGGATGCAAATTTGAATAAAATGAACTCCGAATCAGACAGCTTTGGGAAAGATATGAATGACACAGCAAGTATCTTTCCAATGCATTTAGTGGCGCAATGTCCAAATGCAAATCCGTACATTTGGAAACTCAACAAAACACATTTTAGCCAATGGTTTCCAATTCAGCAACTTGGTTATTGACTGAAGATTTGAAATTTTTTATGTCAACCTCAAGTCTTTAAAAAGTTAGCAGCAAGTAATCTGCTTTCCCAATTATGTCATCCAAATATAAAACTACAAGTATTTTCCCAATGAGATTATTAAGTAATTAATAGTCTACAGGCTGGCTAACAACATGCTTACGGCTAAATTCTACCCCGAGGACCACACTAGTATACTCTTTTCAAATTAATTCTACCTCCTACCAAACTCAGACAGTAATATGACAAAACCACTAAAAAATCCAAAGTTAATTAAAAATACAAAGCCCAGCCAACATCCTAACATGAACTTGTCAAACTCTCTGTGTTTGGAGCTTGGGTGACAAAGGAAGGCATAGTGGTGGCTGCCATCCTTCTGTGTACTTGCTCGGGTGGAGCTTCCCATTACTCTGTCCATTCCCCTATCTCTGTGTGCTCATTGAGATGTGTCTCACCAAGCCTCTGTCAAGGCCTCCAGGCAGGATCTCTCACTGCCATCCATACATCCTACATCCCTCCCACAAACTGGTACACTGAAGAGATTTACTTGGCAAAATATCTCCATCCCTCACATAGGCACATACCTATGACACACATCACCATTCACAATGTGATGGATGCAGTGCCTAGAAAACAGCAACAATCCTTAATCGTGAAACCAAAGACTGTCTCATCTCCGGGGATAGGAAGGCCATTCCTCCTCCATGTTTCATTGGCTTCTAAGCTGCTTTACAAGTGAGTCTTCTAAATAATCAGGTGATGATCCTGGATTCAACTGTCAGATGTGATCATCATGCTGCTGATTTGGCACAAGCTATATGGTCAGCCACTGGAGGTGACATCAAGCAGCAGGATTCTCTGCTGCCTCCCTGTTGTATGTAAAGTAGGTAAAAGGACTCGCTGAAACTAGAGCTACGGGCCTTTCATCCATGAGGCAAGATGCTGGTTTCTTTTGGAAACTGCCCCTAACATTCAAGTGTCTAGTTTCTGGAGACTGAATTTCAAGAAGAATCTGCCCCTAAATCCATGATGGTCTAGGATCATGGTTTAGATTGAACTTACAAGTCAAGCCAGTGGGCTTCATTATGCAGTAATAGTCAGGTGCTCTACCTGGTAAGCCATGGAAAAGTGAAGAGAGAACCTGAGTCACTACAAAGCCATCAGCTTAATTTTTATATGTGACACACACCTTAGGTGTTTGGAATCCTTCATATTACCATTTTCCCCCTTTAAGAGGCTCAGAGAAGATTCTCTCCAGTTTCATTTGTCTGTGTGCACATCTGCATGTGTGTGTGTTGTTGTAAAGACTGCGAATGTAAAGCTCAACCACACCGGGAGCATAGATAGTGCTAGGTTCAGCTGCTGTGTCACCTGACCATATGGCCTCAGCCATTGGAGTACAACTTCCACAACTTCATTATAAAACAAAGGGTCTTGAACTCAAAGATGACCAGAGTGGAGCTCAAGTCTGGTACTTTTGCAACTGGGAATGTATCTAACCTCAATGATGAGAGTGCAGGGTGATCCCTTGCTGTTCCTATCACAGACTTGCATGACTGGCTTTAAGAATCACACAAGTTTGCACCTTTCATGTGCATATGTCTATTATTTGTCTGGTCATCACTCAGTGAACAGAATTCAATAAACTCAACAGAATCAAGGCGACATGGAATCATATACCAGCAGATAATCATAAAGAACTAACGTATGACAAGTGTTGACTACAGGTGGGGGATTCCTCTGGTGAGATGGCACACCAAAGATGATGTTTACATGGTGATGTTTGGGGACATAAAATGAATGTGGAGGATCAAAAAAGATGAGGATAGTTACAAATGATGTGGAAATATCTCCAAATTAGGTGAGCTGTTCCCAATCTTCAGGGATCTTTCAAATTACCCTAGAATGAAGTGTTACCTCAAGAATTATTTTTAGTTAAAGGGTTAGCCACTACTTAGAGAGGTTGGGGTTTTCCCTGGAATGTTCATGGAAATGATTCATACTAATATAGACTGGAATAACATCACCGATTTCAGTATTTCAGTCAAAAGTTAATGAGCCCCCAAAAAGGCAAAGAAAGATCAAAGAAAGAGAAAGAAGAAGAAGAAGAAAGAGGAGAAGAAGGAGGAGGAGGAGGAGAAGGAGGAGGAGGAGGAGGAGGAGGAGGAGGAGGGGGAGGAGGAAGAGGACGAAGAAGGAGGGAAAGAAGAAGAAGAAGAAGGAGAAGAAGAAGGGTAGTAGTAGCAGTAGGAGGAGGAGGAGGAGGAGGAGGGGGAGGAGGAGAAGGAGACGGAGAAACACTGTGGACTAGAAAATGTGGATTATAATTAGAAGCAAACTGTATATTTTAACTCCTAGGTAGTGATAACTTGAATTTGTTTTCTGAGATTTGAGCAAAATACAATAAAAATATCCTTCCAGCAATGGACCTGCCTACCAGCTGCAAAAGATGCAGAGGTATGAGTTCCTTGGACATTTCCAGACTTCTAATCTCTCATCTCTAAAACTGGAGTGCAGTATTTTGGCTCCTAGGGTGTACACCCATTTAACTGCCCCTCAGAAGGAGAGCTTTACACAAAGAGAATCCCAGGTGAGGATTTATGTTTCAGATCAGGGAGTTAAAAAATATTTCATGCTAGCTGATGCCTTAAAGTTGTCAAAATAAATGTTGCCACTTCATCTCATTAACATTTTAAAAATAGGGCATCAGGGAAGGGATGCGAGCAAGAAAATCCTCTGGTTGTATGTAGTATTGGTTTGAGAGTGGCATTGCTATGCTTGTTTATTTTCTTAATACTCTTGATTTTATGATGTGGCAACAACATCTAACCAGTGGGTTGACAATGAAAATTCTCACCTGGAGACTGAGTCTGTGGGTACTGCAAAATTTTAACAATGGATTCTGAAATACGTTTTTTCCTGGACATAAGAGTACAGTTTGGGGAATAGCTATTGTGGAAAATTTGAATCTTTGTAGGTCCTTTGAGTCTAAGTTTATATATATATATATATAAACTTAGATGTATATACATATATATGTATATGTTTATATATATACATATATATATGACATTTCATTTCATTTCTCAGGAATGTGTTATCATCATAAGTACTTCCCATTTTTTGTTTTGGGTAGTGTGGGCTTAAAACAATAATGTAGGGACTGTATCATTGTATCAAGCACAAAAGGATGGTGGGATCTGAGAAATGCATATAAAATAATGAAAAATGACTAAGTAATAAAACATACTGCTCTCAAGTTGTAGTGTCCACTTACAATGACTTCTGTTTTTCACATATATCAAAAGAAGCGTAAAAACAAACATAAGCAAAGAGAACTTTCCCAAGTGAGTGGAGTTCCACCAGTGACCATTGGTGCTCTGGTAGAGGTAGAGTGATGGGTGGTGATGCTGGAGATGGGGGCCCCCACTACAACAAATGGGCATCGATGCGCAGCCAACACAGTCCCTGGCGAACGTAGCGAACGAGGTTGGTCATGCTGCTGTGCTGGGTCAGGGGCCCCATCAGTGTGTCCAGATCGCCGAAGAATTCTGAAAATCAGAGCAGACCTTGGTCGGGCCTTTGAAGATTATCACAGAAATACACGCCAGATTGCTTCAGCTGCCTTCACATGATAACACAACCACGTGGACATTGGGAAATTTTTCATTGTTTAATCACTCATTCCACAAAAACTTATAGACTATGTGCTAGGGGACCAAAGCTCCATATGTATAGGAGGCATGATTATTTTAATCTTTACGTGGATCCAAAAATTCTGCAGCATAAGTAATGTTTGTGTTACTGCGATTCATAAATCATAAATCAATTTAAATCTGTTGATTCATAGTAAGGTTTTGCAAATCACTATATATTCTTTCCAATAGTGGATTCTATAAGTATATTATAATCCTGTGGAGGTATGTGAGGTCTGTGTGTGCATGCATGCACACACACATCACAACATTATATATAAAAATGTATTGTCTATGTTCATATAATAAAGATGTATAACACATATACTTTAAAAAATACACATAAATTACATATCTAAAATAAAATGTATTTAAATATATTTTAACATTACATAGAGAATTTGTATTTTTAGATATTATAAATTAATACTTAGAAAGACTTTCAGATACACAAAATGGTAGGGAGCCATAGTCGATAGGACATTGGGCCGTTTGACATTCTATGTGTTACTGAATTGAAAGTATTCTCTTTTCCCTTTGTCTAAATGAACTGAGTTTAAGGATTTTTCTTGGCATGGTGCAGACATGGCCATTGAACCTGGACAGCAACTACAGCCATCAGCAACTAATGCTAAATAAACGTCTAGAAGACATCTGATTCAGTAAGTCTTATTACCAATTCCTTTAGGGAAGGGAAATGACCTGCAAATATCTGTCGTGAACAACTCCCTCCTTGCTGTGAAGGACATGGATGAAAAGGCTACCCAGGCTGATTCCCCTCTAGCTGATCTGGAGAAGGGGCAGTGCTGAGGCCACACTGCTAACCATTGGGCTGGGGTTTGGGACAGTCTGCTTTGGATTGGGGAAGGGGTATGTGGAAAAGACTATGTGATGTCTAGAAAAGTATCTAGGCATCCCCTTTTCATGTCTGCATTTATTTGTTCACCATTGTTTTGATCTTGGTTATGGGAGGGCTCTTGGGTGTCCTCTTTGTCAGCTCCCAACAGAGGAGGGAGCCCTAACTGTGAGGACATCCCGCCTGTTCCAGTTGGTGGTAAGGAATCTGGCAGTGGTGGGGATGGTGTGTACTGAAGTCTACCTTAAAGGGGCTGGGATGCTCCATGCACTTGACTGACCCGCAGATGGTATTGCCTGAAACAGCTCACTGATTCTTCACGTTATGTATAACATATGGGCTCCTTCTCTAGGTATTGACTTCATTTGATTATGTGATACTTTTAAACCTGTACTATTCAATAGAAGTAATTTCTGCTGATAAAGGAGTAAATTATTTTTGGCACCTGAAATACCTTTCTTATGTGATCCAATATCAAGGGGTATGCTAAAGGACCTAGGTGCTGCTGAATGAACATGAGCTGCCCGTGAGCCAAGATGCCCCCCTGGGTGTTCTGTGCACAACCCGCTGTGGCATTCCTAACTAGATACCCAGGTCACCATTTTAAAAAATTATTTAAATTTTAAACATTTTTTATTTAATTTTTAATTGTCTAAAGATTTTATTAATTTATTTGAAAGAGAGAGCATAAGAGAGGGAGAAATCACAAGCGGGAAGGAGAGGCAGGGGGAGAAGCAGGCTCTTTACTGAGCAGGGAGTCCCATGTGGGACTCAATCCCAGGTCCCTGGAATCATGACCTGAGCTGAAGGCCAACACCTAATGACTGAGCCACCCAGGCACCCCCAGATCACCCTTCTAAAGAGCAACTTTGAGTAAGCAGCTGAGGAGGTAAGGAATAAGGCTTCTAGACAAAAGGCCAGGGGGCAGCCTTACCCTCATTGGCTGAGTTTAGGACCAGAGTCCTCTGCCTGAAGCTGCACAGGTGGGCAGGTATGGAGCAGGGTGGGGGAGTGCAAGGACATGGTTGTCCCCAGTCAGGAGGGAAGCTCTGCAGTTCCCAGCTCTAGGTGAACCAGACAAATGGGGAAGTCTCTCTGACTCTAAGCAGAGTGCAGAGCTGTTCTGATTATTAGGTGGGGAACTTAACAACTCCTGACACACTGTGCTAAAGATAATATTAGCTCCTTTTCCCTTGGATATCAGCACAGCCAGCACATAGCTCCCGGAAAGTTCTGTGGTTAATTTTGAAGGAATTACCCTAACAGATTTTGAAAATGGATGCAATTATGATGGAAATCCATAAACATTGAACTGCCCTCCAGTTACCAATACAAAATAAAAGAGAAGAGTGGAAGCCCACAAGCTAGGCAAGTCTTAAGATGCTTATGCTTTCACTTGCAATTCTAGAACTTTTGGATGGACCTGGCCATCTGGGCCAGTTGTCCTTGGATTTTCAGAAGCTTAGAGAAGTAGAGAAGTGAAGAATTACCCATCAGGTAACTGAGGGCAGGAGCTCACTGAAGTTCTCTGAGGACCTCTTATGAATCTCGCTCTCTAGATGGACAGTGTAGCTACTGGTTTAGAGTTCTAGATTCAATTCCTACTTCTAGCGTTAAGAGCTGTGATGTCAGAGGTAAGTTTCTTAATCTCACCTCACTTATCTACAAAACAGAGACAAATGAGGCAACATACGTTACTATATCCATTACAGAAATGGAAGCTAGAAAGCGGCTCAGAGATTTAAGTAATTTGCTTGAGGTTGCCCAGCACTGCATGACCCAGAGAGGAGTCCAACTTAAATGATCAGGCTTCAAAATCAGCACCCTTCCCAGTTACCAGCAAATATTTATGTTCTTACTCCATATTATTACATATCTATATGACTCCAGGATTCTGTGGCTATCAGAGCACATTCCATCACCTGAGACTTCAACCCACAGCCTGGCTATAAACTTACACTGACCCCTGGGGTTATTTGCACATATCAGTTACACTGGTAACTGGGAAGAAATCAGGCCACAATTTCTGCATGCCAGATACTGTACTATTTGCTCTATCATTTGCTGCCTCATCTATCCCTGTCCTAGCCAGACAGTTCTGTTCCTCTAAATTGCTGGGCCCCTCTTTGCCAGAATCAGCCAAGCCAAATGAATGGCCAGGGCAAGACTGTAGTCTGTTTGTGCATCCCTCCTTCATGAGCATAATGAGGCTTCTCTGTGAACCCAAGCAATAGCCAGGGTCACAAGATGGAGGCAGGAGTTGCCAGAGACCACTGACTCACTCTCTGATGAAGCAGGGTCCTCCCTGCATTGGTTCTGTAGCAAACCCCATGTGTTACCACAAACAGGACCCCGATCCTTCATCCCAGCTGTCAGTGTGCGAAAAATACCTGCTGAGCTTTGGCCTTTGCTTCTGAATACAAGCTGTATTACTACGTGCTCACTGGAGCCGACAGTTGTAATGAAAGTAGTAGGCCCTCAGTTCAACCTCAACTCTCCAAAAAAAAGGAAAAAAAATAAAACAAAACAAAACAAAACCCCCCAGAAGATTAAAGTTGACACATAGAGGCCAACGGGATCTTAATTAATTTGCAAATCATTCTTTTTTTCTTTCACCTCTGTTTCTTGGTGCCCATCCTTACCATAGATGGCAAATATGAAATGGTCGTTTGCCAACATTCACAGCTCAGATTAGTTTAAGCTTTGAAGGAGAAAAAAAATAAAATCCCAGGCTTTGTTCACTCTCTCGGCAAAAAAAAAAATTGGTTAGTGTGTCCTCCCTGAGTTAATCTCTCTTTCCTCTACACCCTGGAAATCAGAGAGATAGGAAGATAAGGCACCATGGAAAACTCAAGTGCATCTATGCACTGTTAACCCTACTATGGTCAATGAGCGTGGGTGGAGGGGGTAAGCATACCTTTGTTCTCTCTTGTCAGTTTGTCAGCCATGTCCCAGTGTTCGTAGCCCCGTAACACGTTGCTGGTGATGTTGACATGGCTGGCTGCCATATGGTGAATGCGCTGGGGGATGGTGACTGGGCCGTTGTTACAGCTGCCCATTGCGTTAATGGGAGAGACGTTGTTGAGAGACACCGGGGATGGAGTGTTCCTGGGGGAAGGGGAAGAGACAATGTGGTGAGGCTGGTCGAAAAGAGTGACCGCAGCCTTCGAGGACTCCCTCCTATGCTGAGACCTCAGGAGAAGGTCACTGGCACATGAGGTTTAGCATGGTGAGCATATTTGAAGCCCAGCTTCAGTGAAGCTTGCTCTCAGAGGACATTCTGTGGCTTCTTCCAACACGTTCATTTTCTCTAGAAGCCCCAGAGTAGAAAGAGCTTATTTATTATCATCACATTGCGGCCTTGTCTGACCAACCCATGCAGGACTACAGGGCCAAGCTCTAGAATGAGCTTGGAGAATGCTTCTCCTTTTCTAACTCAGTTGAACACCGATGTCTCACTGCCTCTGAAAACCCCGTGTGACTCCATCCACACTGCTTCTTTTGTTTTAAGATAGCAGGGGGAGCTGGGTGAATCTTTTGCTGGCATTCATTCTCTCCACACATGTAGCTCTTATTTTTAATATATATAACAAGTGTTGTGATGTTTCAGAGAAAGAGGCCACTCAGAGCTGTGATGATTTCTCTACCTGCTACCAGAGTGGCTACTGGCAGCTAGGAAAGGCTTGATGTGCAATACTGGGTCATTAGCAAAGTGTTTTGTGGAAAACACAATGACAATTTGCTCCAAATACAGTCACCACAATAAACAAAGTGCAATTCTTGAAGGCCCCCCAAGGAGGCTATTAGGGAGAAGGAGAAGTATTAGGGAAGCTGGAAAATATAAGATTCTGAATATCTCTTCAAGATTAACGAAGACATGCCACAGAGATGGCTGTTAATTGCTGACCATTCACCCACACGCTGTTCATGAAGAGAAGTCTCTGCAGGTCCTACTTTGGGCAGATCCAATGTCTGGATATAGATTTTAGTTCAGTTCCTCAACGTCAGCAACAAGGAGTCCCTTGCAGTCCTCACAGAGCAGGGAGGGCCGGGGTGGCTTCCTATGGCTTCCTATGGCTATGCCCCTCCCCTAGCCTTCCTATCCTCCTTCATCAAGACTTCCAAGGACTGCCCTTGTATTACATTGTCCCAATGTACCACTTTGTTACAGTAGAACATTTGAGGGGGAGTAGAAGAAATGGGAAAGTTGTGTTTGGGACTCCTCTTCCTCCAAGCACAACGAGCAGATCATCAAGGCAGCCTCTCACTCCCCCTCACCGTTCCTAGCCGTGGCTGCTGGCAACTCTAGGTTTCCAGGGTGGCTGTCTGTGTTCCTCAGAGCCGATCTGTGCTCATAGAGCAGACGTGCACCCTGACAGGTACCATGCACACAGGATTTGAGGCAATGATTGGAGTGCTGCTAACTCAATTCAGGGGCAAACAGATATGCTTGGCTCAAGACTCATGCAAGTTGTGCCAGGCCCTGTGAGTGCTCTGGTCCATTTCTGGAAACAGAGTGTATCTTCTGTTATATTATAGTATGAGGGGGAAAGGGGATCCTCACACTCACTCTACACTTGTCTGTGAGAGGGTGCGAAAGTTTTTATGCTCTATTTCTAATTTCTGAGACCTTCTAACACTTCTTGTTGGGAAGATTTATTCTCAAGGCAGGGATGGAGTGGCTCCTTCCTAAGCTAAAGAGCCTAAGCGCAGAATGGTTAACTAATGATAAAAAAAAGGTACCCCAACACACACACACACACACACACACACACACACACACACAGAACAGGCAGTGAATGCTGGATTTCTTTGTTGTGGTTGCTTGCAAATGCTATTTTCTTTTCTCTGAGTAGTGGTCATTAATTCTTTGATGCCAGATTAAGGCAAGAAGAGAGTATGTCTTCATTTGTAATCTCTGGAGAAAATTCACAAAGCTGTCAGGTGTCTCAAATGCTGAAAGGGGAAGCATGTCATTCTGGGAACAGAGAATGTACTGAAATCCCAGGAAACCTGTATTCGAACCCTGGCCTTGCCCTAAATTTCTGTGTGCTCTGGGCATGTCCCTTCCTTCCCCTCGCTGAGCCTTTCCTTGACTGAAAGAAAAGGGTGGATTCAATGATTTCCAATCATGTCCAGAAGTCACAAAGGGAAACATACCACCTCTGCTTACTTTGTACATCTTGAAAAGGCCTTTTGAGCTTACAACATCAAAATGGTAATTGAAGGGTTTTCTTTGCCTCTTATTGCCTACTTTTTTGTAAACAATCAGTAGTGGATGCAAGGGAAGCTAGGGCACAAGTTTGCTTTTGGTCATGGTGGATCTTACACGAGGCTCTAGGAGTGACCTCCCGATGAGTGTATCTGCAGGCCACATTGTACTGATGAAAGAATTCCAACCTGCCTAAGGAAGGTTGTGACTCTGGCTACAAGGGCACAATGTGACGCTCATCTTGGGGGGCCTCTAAGTCCTACCTGGCTTTCCACACAGCTTGGAGTTCCTTGTCCTGTTTTCTTTCTGTGGGTCTACTTGTAGATCTTGTCTTTCTCTTCATACTTTCAGGACACATGCAAATGAGGGTGTACACACAGGCACACACTTCCCACTGCTTTCACCATTAGCACACTGGTCCAATCCATTTCTCAGCCACACTCACCCCCTTGCTGTCCATCAGACTCATTAGGCACACCCCACTTTGGAAGGTGATTGTTGTCCTTCTGCTTGGAATGCACTTCTCCTAGGTATCTATATGGACTGTTCTCCACCATCCTTCTCTAACATCCCAATTCAAGATGGGTGTCCTGCTCCCCACACAATCCCCAGCCAACCTTTCCATCTCCTTTCCTGGTTTCCATTTGTTCTATGACCTTTACCACCATTTAGCCAAACCCATAGTTTTTTTCTGTTTGTCTCTAACAGAAGGTGACCTCAAGGAGGGCAGGGATTTCTGTCTATGTCTATACCCAGAATCTAGAACAGTGCCTGGTGCACATACTATGTACTTAATGAATGTTAGTTAAATAAATGAGTGAACTGTCTTCTAACCATCCCTCTGTCATTATTTAGTATCCACTACATGGAAGAGGCTCTGGAGAGGGTAGGAGCACAACATATAGCACAAGGATGGGGGTGTGTCTGTCAAGTGCCTGGCAGAGTGTCTCATCCATAGTACACACTCAGCAAATAGGCGGTAAATGAAATAATGAATAGCTCCTTATTAGGAAGAGCGGATGGTCTAGTAGGAGAGAAGACCCATGAGTTTCTGACAAGCTAGAGTAAGTGCCGAAGATGAAGTATACACCAAGTGCTATGGAAGTTCTAGGGGTGGGACAGTGTACGCTTTCTAGCTCAAATGGTAAAGTTACCATGTGCCAAACATGGTGCTCAGATATTACCTCTAAGCCTCAGAAAAAGTCTGCCAATCCATGTTCAGTACTAAGCAGATTGTTCTTCTCCTTCTTCCAACTGCTTCTTTGCAATTTTCTCTCTCAGCCCTCATGGTCAGGGGTTGCTGCTTCTGGAAGGTGCCTGTAGGGGCCCTGTGTGGTGCCAGCCACCCCCGTGTGTTGGGGAAAGCAGGCTATGGTCTTGCTTGTATAGAAGATGCCCTCTGTAACCATCCAGGGAAGACCAAGCTTGTTTTCTCTTGGGCTTCCATAGACCTTTGTACACATCTGTCACCTCCCTCCACTGGACTGTGTGCTTCTGGAGTACAGGAATCCCATCAGAGTCAGGTGTGCCTCTCATGTGGAAGTGCATCTGAGGTGTTTGCTGAATGAATGGGAGGCAATCCCTGGGTGACCCTTTGGAGTTACTTCATTCAAAATCTCTCTGGCCCACCAAAGGGAGTGAGCTTTCTTCACACAGAAGCTGCCTAAAACATCCTTTCAGGAGGCTTTTAATGTGACTTCACAAGCTTAGGATGCATTCCAGTTCTCTCATTTCAGAATTAAAGGAAAAAAAATCCCAGAAATCCTTTAATGGCTGCTTACCTGAACTTGCCCTCAGTCTACTTTGTGCTCAGAGAAAATAGCTTTCCCTGGGCCTTTCAATGGTTATTTTTATTTTCTCAACTTCTAGCGAGAAACATTCTTTTGCTTTAGTTCATCAATATAAAAGTATGACTTAATCAACAATTTAAAGGGTATTTCCTTTCAATACAGTAATTGAGATAATGCAGAGTTTTTAATGGGTCTCTTCCCTCATAAAAACATTCCCTCTGAATGTTTTTATGATCTCGAAGTAGAGTTCGTGTTCCACTGCTTGGAGAGTTCGCTTTGTAGATATTTATAAAATGGCAAAAGGAGACTATCATACTCTGGAAGAAAATGTATGGACCAGAGACATAAGAATTTTGAAACAATGAGAAATGGAAAAGGCAGCTCTTTGCCAAACTCTGGGTCCACATTCATGGAGTTTCCCTTCCCAGTGGTGGTCACAAGTGGGCCTGGGGTGGTGAGGGAGGGACTGGAATCAGAAGGAACACTGATGCTCAAGCACAGAAGGACCGGCATGGAGCCAGGTCGCTGCAGGGACAGAATTGGGCTTCCAAATCTCCCTCTTAGCAGGAACGGCTCTTTGCAGGGGCCTCAGATGCCAAGGGGTCCAGCTCTTTCCTGAGCTGGAGAAACACGCCCAGTGTGGGGGAGGGACCCCTGTGCCCCGCCTACCAGCCCTGCCCCTCCCTGAGTCCCCCTGGGAGCTTGGGACAGCCTCAGAACCCAGTGGGTGCTCTTCCAACTCTGAGCAGAGGAGAGATTAGGGGATTCCGCTGAGCCTTAGATCAGCAGTAGAGTGGGTGCTTTTATGTATTTTAGGTCAGGGTGTTTTAGTATTAACATAAAAATCACCATGGAGGCTCAGATAATTGGCTGACTAAGTGCCTTCACATTCTCAACACTATTATGCCTTTGGTTTTATTAAACGGCACTTAGTATGTATCAATGAATATTTCATTGGTCTTTCATTAACAAGTGAATCATTGAAAAATCACTGCTGTGGAGTTAACTATACCCTGCCTCCCTTGAAATGGCATGGTGCTTGCCATCTCATTAACAGATATTTTTATGGCCATAATTTGGCTTAAAGATCAAATAGTTGAAGAAATTTGGAATTACATCCCATTAAACTTTTCTGTCTTGCCCTTAGCTGAAACTGGACCAGAATTTCGTGTGCACAAAAATCACTCGTCTCAGGACTGACCTTCACTCCTGAGTTGTTGATACAAAATATTTGGGGGGGAGTCTCTTAAATCGCTGAGTTTCTGAAAAAGCAATTTTCATAAGATACTTACTTTCCATTGCCTACCCAGGGAGATGGTATCTGAGCCACTTTTGAGGCATTTTGCTAAAAGAGAGAGAGAGAGAGGGAAATAAGGACATCTATTTTGTGTTTTATTAATTCAGAAACAGATGGAAGTGTGATTTCGAGTACATTAATATTGATTGCAGCGTTTCGGGATGCCTCCTGTTCTGTTCGTAGAGCTGGGATGTTAAGTGCACGTCAGCACACCACAACGCACACTCGATGAAAATAGCTGGGTAGGATAATTAGCGGGCTCCAATCAGGACCATGCAAGTCACTTGATGAAAGATCTTATATACTAAAAGGCCCAGTGAAATCAGACTCAGTTCTCCAAGAAGTGGCTTAATTATCCTCATCTGAAATTTATTCTGCAAAACAAGCTCTTCAGAGTACTGGCAAGCCTTTCACCTTTAGCTCCCATGACAAACTTTTTCCTGGGATGCAACGTGGGCTGTAATTTCTGACTTCCCAGGAATGGGCCAGGACTGAGCAGAGTGACAGGCAAATCCCTGCTTAGCAATGCCACTGATCCAGGGGTGCATTGCCATGGACCACCGAGGATCCTTTGTCCCTCTGAATGGAACTGGGCTGGTTTCAAAAATGGGCCTCCTGCATTTGAGAGGGCCACACACCTTCAGAGCATTCAACATCACCACATTAGAACAATGGTCCAGCTCACTACAATAACATTAATGGGTCAGAGCCCAAAGTGCATAGGACTAGCCCCCCAACCCCCAGCCTGACTCAGGCTGGCCTTCTCTGGCAAAGACCAAGGTTATATTCCTCCCTGTCTCTTGGGTTGTGGCCCAGCCCCCTTTGCAAATGAGGTGCTAGGGAGAGTCAGGCATTTTCAGGAGCCCAGGCTGGCAAAACTTCTCTGGAGCATGGAGGGAGACCCACATCTAAGGTGTGTTCTGCAAACTCCAGTTTTTCATCTAAAAGCAGCTCAGCACACTGCCAGAAGAGTGAGTTATTCAACATCTGTTTGGTATTTTTACCGTACCCTGAACACCACAAAGAACAGGCCAAAGAGGACAGATATTAGAGCTGTGGCTCTCTAAGCATAAGCTCAAGACCAGCAGTGGCAGCAGGATCCCCTGGGAACTCGTTACATGTGCCAGCTCTCCAGCCCTGTCCCAGACCTCCAGTAGCCGACTCTGAGAATGGGACCCTGGACTCAGGGTTCATGAGCTCCCCAGGGCCTCCAGATGCCCACTCAGGTTCGAAAGCCACCTTTCTGTGGCACAGGTGGAGAGCAGAGATGTGGGGGGGGGGGCGATGGGCAGCTGCTGTATTTGATGGATCACCCCTACATGAGCACCAGCTTCATGGAATTGTGGCCACACCAGGGAGTAACTGGTGAATGTGCTCTTTTCCCCAGTCCAGTGGGCATGCTCCTACAGCCATGCCCTATTCCACTTACTGCACTTGGAAGACCAATGTGAGGGTCATGGTTCAATTCATCTTGTACAACTGCTTTGGTGCAATTTAGCTAAGCAGTCTCATGCACATGGCAGAAATAATAATAATAATAATAATAATAATAATAATAATAATAATAGAAATAATCATCCTTTTCCTTTAAGACACGACCAACAGGAGCCTTGAGCCTTCTCAAATCTAAATCATGACCAGTGGAGGGGGGGCTGCAAATGAAGCAGAAGCTTCGGAGACCATGAAGCCAGTCAGTGGCCAGTTTTTATCTGGGCTCAGTCCCAAATTTTGGCATTCTTTTGCAGTTAAAATTCCTTCCTTCCTTCCTTTCTTTTCTTTTTCTTTCTTTTTCCTTTCCTTCCCTTCCTTTTCTTTTCCTTTCCCTTCCCTTCCTTTTTTGCTTGTGAATTAAAATCTCCAGTTCCCTAGACCATGGATTTATTTATTTGTTTGTATGCTAGTTTATTTTGGTAACCAGAACAATCAGTTGTTTTGTTTTATTTTATTATTTAATTAATCAATTAATTAATTAATTTTGATCAGTAGTTTTCAAGTGCAACCACTGCCCTCCAAGGCTACGCATGGCTAAAGGGCTCCTACAGGAATGGCTATACCCCTAGAGCCCAGGGAGGCTGCAGCAACTTCTCCCACTGTTGAGACATTTCTGGGCTGGCTGCTCACTTCACAGGAGACAGGCCATGACCACAGACACAACCTGTGTACCCTGGTGTGTCCCTACCATGCAGGGTGGGGAAGAAGGCAGCATCATTCCCCTGACTGCAACCAGGAAGATGTCAAGGGCCATTTGGCCAGTCCAGAAGGTAATAAAAGGATCGCACTACTGCACCTTCTCTCTCAGGAATCAAATCAAATATGAGCTCTCTGTTGAGCCCCGAGGGAGAGAGGCAGGAGGGCCATGGCCGGCTGGGATGACAGAGGCTAAGCCTGTTGCAGCAACAGTCTTGACATTTAATCACATGCTTGCCATGTCTCATTAGTGATTATGTCCACCTGGTACTTATAAATTATACAAAATAAGGATTACCTTAAAATATTCCATCAGTGATCTGGAGTACTTCATAGCATGGTCCTTCTTCAGCTTGAACATCCGCAAGTAGAGAAGTGATAAACACCTGTAGCTGTGGCGAGGAGGAAAGGATTATGTTAATGCAACAAAAATGCTGATTCGTAGGCTGTGCTCCCTCCCCTATAGTTACTGAGAGCCAGAAGTAAAAAAAGGAAAATGCTTCAAAGAGAAGGGGTAAGCATTAAAATCCCATCTTGATAAGGGTATAAATTAGGAAAGTAAATGTTTAGTCAGCGACTGAAGAAATCCATTAGTTATCCTTTAATAGTTTAATGGAAAACAAGAATAATGATCTGGGGTAAGCAGCTTAAGTCGATTTGGAGTTTTCAAATCCTTCTGTGACATTTCAGCTGCTTCCTTGCAACCTCTGTGAGACTTACCATAATACCGCCAGCTTTTTGTCCCCATCCGAAGCCAAGGGGCTTGCAAAGTTCTTCAGTCTCATCGCGTACCTTTGAAGAGAAAGGACAAGCTCAAGTGCCATCCGCACGACCCTTCAGAGAGTCTAGAAGTCATTGCTATTCCCATCGCCTGAATGCCTTAGTGCCACATTTGCTTGGGGTGGGAGGAAAATGTAGGTCAGGTGGGCAGGAACATGCGTTCCTGGAAACACGTGTGAAGTCATGATCCAAAGAGTGGCGTACAGAAGTCAGCCCTGGAGAGGTCAGCTAAATGTGGAGCCCACCTTCTAAGGCAGTGCTATGGAACTACCACAGTGTGGCAAAATCCTCAAAAAGAACGAATGCTCGCCATCGTTGACAACGTGGATGGAACTAGAGCGCGTCACACTAAGTGAACTAAAGCAGTCAGCGGAGGACAAATACCGTATGATCTCACTCATATGTGGAATTGAAGAAACAAAACAAACAAGCAAAGGCAGAAAAAAAGGAAGACAAATTCAGAAACAGACTCTTAACTCTAGAGAACAAACTGATGGTGACTTGGGTGGGTGGGGAGAGTGGGGGGAACCAGGTGATGGGGACCGGGGTGGGGGGAATGCATGGAAGTGCTGAATCACTGTATCATACACCTGATAGAACACTGTATGTTAACTAACTGAAATTTAAATAAATAAAAACAAACAAACAAACAAACAAACAAACCATGCTGGCCACAGACCATCCTGAGGACCACTCTAGCTAACCGGCATGACTGGTCTGCGATGATAGGCAGCCACAGATGTCCGTCTCAGTTGAGTTCATGGCAGACAAGGTAACTAATACACGACTCTATCTGACATAGGTATGGGGAGCCCACAATCACACAGTTAAAAAGGTCTTTTCTAATGGCTCAGGTTTTGAAGATATTCCTATAGAAAGTGGTTTTATTTTTTTAAGAGGAAGGTCAATTGCACAGCATTTGCCAGTCTAAGAGCCCTTAATTTATGGTGCTTGTATATTTTGTCTTTCCATTCTCTTTAATTTTTACCGTTCCACATTGGGGTGATCAAAGGTGGAACGGCTCTCATTTTTTCTTCTAGCAGAGCACATCCCATTCCGGGCATTTAGACTCTTGAAAATCAATTCATTACATAAAATCATTGTCTGAGCTTTAATGCAATTTCACAGGTACCTGTGGAGGAATAAGTAATGGAGTTCAGCATTGCAAAAGGAAGCTAGAAGTGTGCAGGCAGCCTGGGCTCATTCTTATTTATGAGAAGGTGATGGACTCCCCATTTTTAACAGCCTCCCCAGAACACCAGGTGCCCCGGGGCTTTCCCCCTAAGACCGGGCACCCTGTCTCCTGGTTATAGCTCTACTTCTGTGAAGGAATATTTTCCAGCAAAAGGACCTGTGAACTGGATGTGGGTTCTTTCTGTTGCCATATTAAGCGAAAGGATTTTTATTATGTAATAAATCAAACTGTCTTTGACAGGTGGATCACTGAAATGTCAAGTCATTGTGATGTCCCACTTGTTTGCAGAAATACATTTCTACTGTAGATTCCCAGGGCTTAGAGCTGCTATAATTTCTTAAAGGAAGAAAACTGGGCTCTCTCTGTGGCCAGCATACTGCCAAAGAGTGATAAAAATCTCTCCACCACATATTATGCCACTAAAAACCATGTTCATATTAGTTACCCTCTAACTGCAACCACTTTTGAAGTGAGTGGTTCATGGAACTTCAGTTGCCTCAAAGGACCAGAAGATCTAAATTGTTTTAGCCCATTTTATTCCTAACTGAAATTTTCTTAAAAATATATATATTTATATATACATATACATAAGGATATATATATATATATATATATATACACTCCCATATATATACCCACACATGCTCTACAGAAAATGCGAAATCTGTACATGTAAACAGAGGGCACACGAAGGGGTGCATGTGAAACTCTGAAAGAAGTCCATGGATTTTGTCAATGTCACTGTCTTGTTTGTGATACTGTTGGGGGAAACTGGGCATGGGGCCACAGGAACTTTCCTGATCATTTCTTACAACTGCTTGGGAATCAACAATTAAGATAAAGTTTCAAACTATGACTCTAAAGTGAACGTCCATACATTCTCCCCTGTAAATAATAATGGAAAAAGAAGTGTTTTCTAATGGGAATAAATGTTACTCCAAGACTCGCACTGTATTTTTACCAGAAACGAAATACGATGCTCTGCTTTTATATCTTTAAGAAAGCATGTGTTTTCCTAAAAGAAAATGAAGAAGAAGGAAAAATACAGAGAGATGGGAAACACCCATCATTTCACCCTACTGCAGCTGGGATCTCATTTCCCTTCCCACATGGTCTACAGGCAGAAACATGCTTTTCATGGCCAGAAATGTAGTGTGTATATAATTCTGCAGTTACATAGTCTCCATCGTTGCTGATATTCACTGGCTGCAAAGAATTCTGTTGAGTGTACTACAGTGTAATTACTTACTCTTCTGTGATTATTTGGTTTGCTTCTAATTGTGTGCTACAATATATGCCAAACTTAACACCATACAGATAACTTGCTCTACTCTCACAATTACTTTTTTCAGTACAGGAAATTCACATTTCCAGAAGTTGAATTACTGGCTGAAAAGATATGAATGCTCATTTGTAAAGGTTTTCCTCCATAATGCCAAATTTCCCTCACTTATAATGATCAGTTTCCATTCCCACCACCAGCAAAGGTGAGGCCTAGGTCACCATTATTTGGCGCGTGTCTGCGTGTGTGTATCTAAACACTAGGTATTAATATTTTTTTAAATTTTCTTACTAATTTAAAAAGTGTCTTTAAAAAAGAAAGTTTGCATGTTTGGATGGATAGAGAACATGAATTTTCTCTGTGTTTGTTCACTAATGCTGCCCCTTGATTTTTAATTTTTGCCAGAAATTTCATCCTGTACATCTTTGAAAATCACTGGTGGCCTCGAATACACTGAGAAATCAATTTCCTGTTAAAAGCTACAGAATGGCTGTGGTGGCTTTCACAGAGCAGAAAGCAAGTCTGAGAGATAGATGCCTTACATGCTTCTCTGAATAGAGGAAAGGCAAAGCTGGCTGCCTGGCAAGGTGAGGCTGCTTTCCTCATAAACCCCCTGCTTTAGTGACTTGAACTTCCTCTTCTGATTCTATGGAAGCACAGTTGTTGTTTTTTTAAATAATATTTTGCATTCTTTTGATCTTTTGGAAGACTTTGCTGGGTAAATTACAAGGGTCTCCGATTTGTAACAGTAAAAGCGAGGCCTGGCATTATCAATTAATCGAACCAGAGGTGACCTGAATAGAAAGGACTTATCAGGTGAGTAACTGCTCACTCAAACAAAAGCAATTATTTAGTCCATCCAGCAAATGATGGTGCTTTTCAATTATTTTACAAATATCTGCACATTGCTGGAAAATACAACAGTGGGCATTTCTTCTCTTTCGGCTTCTTCCAGGAATTTTTCTGATTACTCACAAATTCTACTCCACCAAGATCAAGGGCAGGCCAGGAAATTCCATTTCAAATCCAAATGAGACCAATAATCTGTGCAGTTAATATACTGGTTGCTATTCGCATCTTTTGATCTTTACCCCTCCCCCTCCTACCACCTTGTCTGTTTCCTTGAAGTTACAGACACAGGGAAAGTTCATGCATACCTGGTGCCCTCAAGCCAACTTTGTGTAGGAACAGTGGCCCCTCCTTTTTAACAACCAATGCAGAAATTCTGAGAAAACATGGTTTATAACAGAAATCTTGATAGCGCCACCTTCCTTGAATTATAAAATTGCACTTTGAAAAGGCAAGTGACAATACCAAATGGTGAAATTATTATACTTTACTTCCACCCACTATGTATTCATTTCAATTTTATGAATATTGCAAATTATAACCCTCATGTTACAACCTCTGAAGGGGATAATTTATAAAAGCAGTGTCCATCAATTATAAATTTTCATGACATTAATAAAATGGCAAGAACTAATTACGATGACTTCTAAGAAGAAGATGCATAGGACAAACCATTAGTAGGAGGAAATGATATTTTTAAAAAAACATAGCAGTTTCTAATTATGACTGAGATGAGCTTAGGAAGATGGCTGCAGAGAGGCCATTAACCTGAGGAGCTCCACGGTCTCAGAGTACATGGTATAGGGAGACTTGGCTTCTAGAGGGTCACGCTCCATCGCATTGCCACATTCGGTGAAGGACAAGGCTGCGTCGGCATAATTCACGGCTTTGCCAAATTTCTCAAACTGAAACAAGAAGATGACTCGTCAATAGCATATTGCCTCTTTTCTCCCCCATATAAAGGAGCGGGTCTCAACCCCAGAGCCATTTTTGCATCCCTCCCCCCGGGGAATTGACTAGACAGGGCCTTGGAGCCTCCTATGGACAGAGCTTGCCCTGAAACTCTGCTTTTCATGAGACTCATGGGCAACTTCCCTATACAGTCTTTGCGATCACATCAACCCCATCCCCAGGGGAGGAGTAACAAATTGATGCTATTGTCATGAAAAATGTGAAGCTTCCGGTGTGACTATTGATAAGAATCATATCACTTTCACTGTAAATGATGGCCTGAAATAGTGTGTCAAAAAGCCAAAAAATATAGCACTACTAAATATTTTAGTTTAGTAAAATTTTATTGCAAAAGGTTTTAGTCCTGATAATGGTCATGATTAAACTGACTCAGACATACTGATTTCTTTTTTATGTATAATGAATATTATATATGACACTTTTATAGTGAGTATTTTATAACAGTATTTAATGTTTTCAATTTTTGATAGCTGGATGTAAGAATTCCACTAATACGAGATTTTATGTAAAAAGAACCAATATAATGCAGATTTAGCTATTTTAATTTTCTTGTATACCTTTTATCAAAATATTTTCTTGCAGCTGTGAAGGTTTCAATTCTCAAAATGGCAGAGCAGCTGTCTCTGGAAAAGGATTAAGTACAACTATAAAATGATGAGTTACAGGTCCTACAGAACCACTGTTGTAAATGACTCTTTTTACAATAAATGTTCTGCAGTTTCCTCACTGTGAGCAGTTATGGAAGAATATTGGTTTCAACCATGTTCAAAGAGATTTTATTAAAACCTATGTGTGTGTATGTAAACTATCTCCTCCTTCTCATGCCTCACCTGATTATTTCCTTAGGTAATCTGGCTCTGACTGCCTCTTTTGTGGGGAAATTCTTCTTTACATCTTGATTTTTCAAAGTGATTTCTCATTCAAAAACCCACAGCAGGAAGGCTTCTTAACAATTTCCTAGACCAAACCTCTCTTTTTCCAAAAGGAGAGACTGAAAAGTCCAGAGAGATGATTACGTGGTCATTGTGCCACTTTGTGGCCAGGTCCTACCCTGGTCCCAGGCCTCAGTTTCCCCATCCATAAACCAAGGGGTTCAAACAACAGGGGGCCTCTGGGTCTGGCACAGACATGAGCCTAGCAAAGATATCTTCCTCTAAATGAGTGTCTCTCAACCTTTGTTTCCATCATCACCACCTCTCCCCTGAACACTGTGGGAGTTATTTGAGGTATTTTTTTCACACACCTCCACCGAAACATAAAGACCAAAAGTATGCTCAGCATCTCTTCGTGCCCTGTGGACTGGAGGGTCATGCACCATTCCAATGTCTGGCTTTTTTACTTTACCCCCAAACTGGCTTTTGCCCCCAAGGAGGATTGGAGTCTCCTCAAATGAAAATGCATTTTCTAAATGGCTTAGGCAAAAAGTGATTTTGGGGGTACACATAAACACAGCCCTGGAAGGTACAGAGTGATGTTGGCTCTTAACTATATCTATCTATCTATCTATCTATCTATCTATCTATCTATCTATGGCTCTGATTTTTCTCAGTTCCTCCAAACCTTTCCTACATGGTCCCACTCCCTGAGCCCATGAGTCTCTTCAGCATCTCTAGTGGAGCAGGTATCCCGCCTGCCTTGTCATTTTTGTCTGCAGAGGCAGGGACAATAGCTTTCAAAGGAGTGCTCCTGCCACAGAAAGGTTAGCCATAGACAGTACCTGAGCGATTTGGACCGCAGTGGGAAAATGACTGTCCAACACTGTGAGCCAGCTAAGTCCTGGATAGACACACTGCCATGATGGAGGACACTGGGCTTTTTTTTTTTTTTTTTGAACATAATGGAGTTGAACGGAGGTGAGGACCCTGAACTGAGGCACTGCCCTTCTCTGGGGGCAGTAGAGAGTGTTAATATCCATGCCTGGGTCCCCATCTCAGAAATTCTGATTCCATCTATCTGGGGTAAGACTTGGGCATTGGGTTTGTTTTAAAGCTCCCTGAGTAATTGTGACATATGGCTGAGACCCCCATTAGGAGGAGCAATCAAGACAACTCAACATGCTGAGATCATCTCGGTGGCCAAGACCCTTGGAGGCAATGGGGCCATGTGTCCTCGGAACTCCGGATGACAGAACTTCCTTTCTCTGTGTGGGGTCCTAGCCTGGCTGTGGGCCTCACCTGGAAACATGTAATCAGTGCAGCACGGAACTGCATGTTTTTTCTACACACCTGGGTTTCTCAAAACCATTTTTTGAGGCCACCTGACCAGCTGTCAACCACTTTCTCTCTGTCTACACCAGTTCTGATTTGCTGAAACCAAAGGGATTTCCCACTTTTTCAGGGCAGTTTCAAAAGTCATCTCGGATTCACTTGAAAGCCTGCAACAGTATGTGGCATTTAAGTTGAGAAGTTAGGGCAAGGGGAAGAAGAGCGAGAACATGAATAAGGACAGGGCAACATGCTGCCAAGAGCTCGGGAATTCTGGTGTAAGGAATGAATCAGCCCCAATCTGCCTATGTTAGCATAGCAATGAGGCAGTTGGACTTATTGGTAAGATGACTTCTTTGTTTCCCTTCAAAACATGATACCGGAATGGGAGGGAAGCAGAGAGAGGGGAAAAACCTACCAGCGCATCAGCTTTGTGCTTCAGCTTCTTAGCCTCTTGCATGTAATAATCAGCATTGTGAACCCTGAAGAAACAAAACGGGCTCCTTAAAGTTTCATCTTTTCCCCAAAAGACTGAAGAGCCACAAATAGTTTTGCTATAAATCCATGCCAGGGCGCCTGGGTGGCTCAGAGGGTTAAAGCCTCTGCCTTCGGCTCAGGTCATGATCCCAGGGTCCTGGGATCGAGCCCCACATCGGGCTCTCTGCTTAGCGGGGAGCCTGCTTCCTCCTCTCTCTCTATCTCTCTCTCTCTCTCTGCCTGCCTCTGCCTACTTGTTATCTCTCTCTGTCAAAGAAATAAATAAAATATTAAAAAATAAATAAATAAAAAATAAATCCATGCCAATACAATGCCTTGGAGAGGGCAGGTGACCACTAGCGTTTGCAGAATAACCAACCTTGAAAGAAGACCAGAAGTGGGATGTGAAGTGCATAATGGCCCACTGGGATCCATTATTGGCCCCTGCAACCCAATCATTCCACTGTCCAAACATCCCGTGGACCCCAACGAACCTAGCTTCTGCTGGCGCTCTGTTCAATCTGAGGACATGGATAAGAAAGGGAGCCAAGGGGCACCTGGGTGGCTCAGTGGGTTATGCCTCTGCTTTAGGGTCAGGTCATGATCTCAGGGTCCTGGGATCGAGCCCCGCATCAGGCTCTGTGCTCGCTGGGGAACCTGCTTCCCCCCATATCTCTGCCTGCCTCTCTGCCTACTTGTGATCTCTCTCTCTCTGTCAAATAAATAAATAAAATCTGAAAAAAAGAAAGAAAGGGGGCCAAAGCAACCAGAATGAAGCACCTGTCTTTGGAAATGGTACCAGAGCTCCATGATCAAAATGGGCCAAAGACATTTTTTTGGTGCAGACAGAGGATGTGTGGGGATGAGGGGCCGCCACTGAAGTCTTACTTTGGTGCTAGAAAAGCCATCCTGCATGTACCCACCCCCATGCACCGCCCCCACACCATATGTGTGATGATCTGGGAACAACATACGAGTCGTCAAAAGTGAGCTTGGGTCTCCGGACATTGGTGGTGCTGCTGGACAGAAGAGGCAGGGCTGCCCAGGATGCCATCTCCAGGTGACTGCTATCCATGAGGCCCGTAGTGATGGTGGAGGTGATGGTGGAGATGGTTGTGGTAGTGGTTGTGGTAGTGGCTGTGGCCGTGGCAGTCGCAGTGGCCGTGACAGTGGCAGTGACAATGGCAGTAGCAGTGACAGTGGCAGTGGCAATAGCCGTGTTGGTAACCGTGATGGCAGCAGAGCTTGTCTTTTTTGGAGTGTCTCCATCCTGGGGAAAAGGACAGACAGCTTCCTTAGGGTCCAGCTTCTTAGAACATGTTTTCACATAGACTTTGAATGTCAAGCACAGTAGGAAACAAGGCAAAAGAAAGATAACAATGCACACAGCTTGAGAAAAAACAGGTGACCCTGGTAGATCACCAGCATTTGTTCTAGGATAATACCAACCATGGAGCTAGTCAGGTGCTATGATTACTTAAATCTCATTATCTCAACAAGACAGCCATTGGCAGATCTTGTAGGAAATGTGGGTGGGGATAGGAAGAAGGGGGGAGGGAGAGAAAGACAAGAAAGAGGAGGAAGGAGAATGAAGATAGCAAGAGTGAGAGTGGGGGTATAGAGAAAGAGAGGTGACCCTGATATGAATATTTTTGATAAGGGAACAGCCCAAAAACTTTCACTAGGGTAAATAAGGTACTCCAGTCACTCTGCAATCCAGTGCAGCAAACCAGGCCTTATACCCTGGAACCAAAGCTGAAGCTGCCCTTTTGTTCACTGAGGCCTTGACTGATGTCTGGCTAAGTGAATGTCACATGAATGCCTCCTCATTTTGAAGTCTTGAGATGGTGAAAGCTCATTTTGACCAGATCAAAAACTAAATGAGCAAGAGACTTCTGGGTTTCACCCTGAACTGTCACTGCCATGGAAAGAGTGGAATCCAGCTGAAAAAAAGTAGATGGAAAGATTTGTGCTTCTGTGACAGTATATGTCATGAGACCACGGTAGACTTGGCCCTCCCTACCTGGCAACTGTGGCATGATCTTGACTGTTCTACCCCTGACCATGTTTGCCATGGGACCTCCTCCTTCTTCTCCTTGTCTGAGTTGCTATCTCTCTAAGGTTGATGTCTCCCAAGGTTCATTCCTCAGGTCTCTTCTTTCCTGACCTTGACAGGATTTGCCAATCCCGTATGTGTTGGCATAGATCGGATAATATATATCTACATCACTGCCAAATGGAAACCTCAATCTTACCCTCTCTCTAAAGCTCCAAATGTGTGGTGATCACCTCTGGCTCATTATCACCGAGATGGTCATTAGCCCATCAAATTGCCCAGAAACCTAATTGATAATCAAACCAGTTCCCTCTTTCTGTTAATGGCAGAAATGGTCTTCCCTTATCACCAAGGCTGGATTTCTTCATGTCAGTAAGGGCACTATGGTCATCCCTGGGCCAGGAGCATTGGAGCCAGTATACTCCCCACCTTGCCTTCCATCTGAGCTGCTCTGCTTTAATCAGCTTTATATGTTGAAGTGCTGTAAATTCTTCCATTTCAAAAAGTGATAATGATCCTAAAACTCTTTTGAAAAGAGCTTCAAAAAAAAAGTGAATTTCCCTGCTCTATTTCATCTTTAATATCTTCCTCTCCATTACCCTTATTCAATCCATTATAGAGTCCTATTCATTGCATCTCCCCACCATTTCTCAAATCTGTCCCTTCCTGCTCTGAAGCCTCCAAGTGCGGGCCCTTGTGGCTTTTGACCGAGACCATCAGCGTCCCAGCTGCACCTCTGACCTCTGAGCCAGCTTTTCCAATCCATTTTTAATCTGCTGCTGGACCTTCTTCCATAAAGCTCCATGTATTTCACTGCCTTGAATCCAAATGCAAACCCAAGGCTGAGCTCCTTTGCTGGCCTGTGAGGTCCTCCCTAATCTGGCTTCTGCTTTCCTCTTGATCTCCTCCTTCTCATTCCTACAGACCTTCCCCCAGACTGGACACAACCTGCCTTCTTCAATTGCCTGCTTTGGTTCATGTGCAGTCTTAAGAGCTGAAATAACTTTCCCTTCATTACTTTTCCTTTTTCACCTGGTGAAAATTTGCTCTAATTTTTAATTTAAAAAAATTGTGGTAAAATACATACAACTGGCTTCTTTCACTCAGCATCAAGTCCTCAAGGTTCAACCACGTCATAGCACATGTCAGTATGTCCTTCCCTTTTAAGGCTGAAGAATATTCCATTGTATGTACAGATCACATTTTGTTTAACCACATCCCTTCATTTCTAAACTGCCAAAGCCAGATGGCCTGGACCACGCAGTGGAGTCAACCCAAGATGGTCCCACTTGTCTCTGTGATCAAGCTATGTGACAAGGACCTCAAAGCACTGCATCCACTGTGCACATGACACTGATGTCAGTCCTGGCACAGCTGACTTGAAATGGCTGCATTCAGTCATGATCATGCAAGTTACATAAATGTGTTCTCCATCCATGCTCAGCCATCCATTGAATCAGTAAACGAGACTTCACGCCAAAGTGGAATACAGAAGACTCTGAGAGCACAGGATTGAAAATCCTTTGGGAGCTGGAAGAAGCTTTATAGATCATCTAATCAAATCCACTCATTTTATGGACTCAGAGCGGTTTTGTAATTTGCCCCAGGCCATAGAAAGCCTGTTGAAGTTTTAACACCATGCACCAAGCCTCCTAACCTCCAGGCTAAGGCAAAAACGTATTTGTCTTCCAGCTTTCAAGTCATTTATGAAAGGAAGGGGCAATGGGTAGTCAGTCATGGGAGCCTCTCATGGGAGACTCCAATGAGTTCCTTAAGGAGGGCAATCCACTTCTAGGTGCTGATGGAATCATATTTATCGGGTTTCCCTAGTAGCTTTTAGTTCTTATACATATGACTTTGTTGATGCTTGTAAGCATTACCATTGTCACTATCACAACTGTATTAGGCACCTAATTCTTTATGCCAATATACCAGGCACTGTGTGAAGAGAATTGCCTAGGTCTGGCATATGCCCTCCTAAAGCTTGCAAGAGAAAAGAGCACCAGTTGGAGTTTACCATATTAATTACATTTAGTATGAAAAATGGGATTGATGGCATAATTACTGTTTAGAATAGATGGTTTAATTTCTAACGAGGTCAGCATTTTTAAATGTGAATGCAAATATTGTATGGGTGCATGTGTGCACACACACACAATTTCATATGGAAAATGACTATTTTACAATAGCCCAATTGCTCCATACCAGCGATGAAATTGGCCTAGATATGCATGCCATGCCAGTCATCTCAGATGATGGAGGACTCTACCTTGGAGTCCTTCAAGCTCAGAGGCCTTGTGGCTTTTCATGGAGTGGTAAATGGGCATGTTCGGTCCACGGTCCACCAGGGTGGCATCAAGACATTTGAAAGCTCATTGATTTTCCCATATTTTCTTTTTTACATTACACTTAAAGGAGATTAGATGCATACAGATGCCACATCTGCACATACATACATTTACATGGAAGAGCAGATGCATTTGTCATTAATATTCACTGTTGACACTTTGCTTGTGGCTTCTGTGCTTTAGGTACCTATACCCGAGACAGACAGAAAGCCTGCACAGATGTGAAAAATGATGCAAAGTCTCAATTTTCTATGCTAACAGAGCAGCAGTGCTGAAAATCCAAAGGGCTGGATAATCCTTTAATTGAGCTTAGAACCACAGCTGTGCAATTTTTACCAACAGATTCACCTTTTAAATTCCATCCTTTTGAATCACTATTTTAAACACAATTCACACCTGCTGCACTGGGTGGTGGAAGATGCAACTGTGAGTTCCAGCCCCAATCCAGTGGCCTTGGGCAATCCTACCCCATCCACTGGTTCTTTCATTCACTAAATGATCAGTGCTGATGCCATGTGCCCGATCAGTACTTTGTGTGTCTCCACTGCCAAGATATGAAAGTATTAGACCAAAGGATGTCCAAAGCCCTGAGTCTCCGCATAATAATTTGTTGGGAGAAGAAAGACTGGAATGAAAAATTCATCCTACATTAGAACAATCGAGATTTGAAATAATGGAGCGTTTGCGTATTTCTGTACACTGTTCTCTATGCCTCTTCCTCCCATCCCCCTGGGGGTTACATCTAGTTAGACAAGCTGGGTCAACCTGTTTGTACCTGATGATTATAATACTTCTTTTGAGATGCTTACATTTACGGATATCCCTTTGAAAGTAGCACAGAATTTGCTTTCACTTCTCTTCGGTTTGGTAGAGGTGATCTGTCCGATCATAGGGATGTTCTTGTCTTGACCAAAGGGGCCATTGCTGCCACTGATGTTTCTGCGGCGTGGAGGGTCCTCTGGCAGTGGGGAAAGTGGAGGAGGAAACAGCTTTTCTTCTTTCCTTCTATTTGCTCTCCTGGATGAACTGTTCCTGTGTAATCAAAAAGCATAGAGTATCACAAAGTTTTGTCTCTCTTTTGTGATTTTTCCCATGATGTGGATACTTTCAATTTAAGTATGATTTTAGTTGATTGTGCTTTTACTATGGTGAAGAAGAGTATATACAAAATGCATGTAGACATAGATCTCTATAGAGAGCTCTAGCTATAAATAAATGCAAATAGATGTATCTAAGAATAAATACATGTCTCTGAAAAGAACTCCATGATAAATGTAACTGTCTAATGGAGGGTGCTACAGTATGATATTTGTAACCTTTCAAGATTCCTTTCAATTAGATTTTTTATGGAAAATCCAATGCAGACTTTAATCCCATCATTTTTTAGGATGGTTCCTACTTATTTTGCCCTATGACTTAACTGCATAATCACACAATAAATGGAACAATAAACAATTAGTAGGGGGACATTTTCTTAAGAAATGTTATGCTTGTACATTACTTAGCTATCAATAACACACTAAATACTTTTGTGACACATTGAGAGCCGTATGTTCAACATATTCTAGGCCCACACCAAGGCACAAGAAGCCCCCGACCTTACACTGTTATACTGGAGTACTGATGTGCTTCCCTTTATGGAACCCATTTGGAAACTATTTTATCATATCACCATAAGACATCTGTAGTGCTAGAAGTACTCCCATGCTTTCAGACTGATTTATCTGCCCATTAAATGGGCATCATCAAAGAGACAGAGACTTCAAATAAAACAGAACAACTAAAACCTTATGCTAGCTGCTTAACATGGTAATTGGGTCACGGATTTTCATTTAGTTACTGTCTTAGCCTAATCAATGAAGATTACTTGAATTTTAATCTTTTCTTAGACAACTAATATGGCACTGTGCAGCCATTTACTTTCCATGATTATTGATACAATTTTCAATAGCAAATTAAGTCAACAAGAATTTATGTTTTCCTCTTGGTCAATTTCAGTCAGTGTCTAGCAATATAGATTTACAATATGTCAAGGCAACAAATCAAAGATGAACAAGCATTCAAGTGGTCTGATTTCCCTGAGATGGTAGAAGTCAATTCAGTCTCCTTATTCCCCTTCCACTGTGTTGCCCAAGTTTGCCAACTATAATAGCATTTGCCGTCTTCTCCAACTTTTGTTTCATAAATGTGGCCCTATGTCAAGTTTTGTGAAGCAGTAAAATATTTAAGAACAGTAACTGTTTCTGCCATTACATAAATAGTTAAGATTAATCAAAAAATATTTGCCAATGGACTTTAAAAATTGCTTTGACATGTAGAACCATTTTAAGATAGCTGTGATGCCCAATAAAAAGGATGGCAAACTGTTGAATAAGGACTCATGTCCACAAGGAAGCTCTGCAGCCATCAGCTCGCATTAAGTATGATCATTACATAAGTAGTAGACATCAGAGAGATGTCAAGCATTGCTGGGGTGTCCATGGGAGGCGAGTGGTTCATTAGCTACAGCCACTCCTCCATTACTTGAGCTGCGTCTGATTTGCCAGTGACCACTACAGTCGTGCTTGGCCTTCCCATCTGCCACCGTACACAGAACACCACACACAGTCCAGCACATTCTGTGCAGTGGGCACCAGTCCCCTGGCCCCTTTTCCATCTGTTTGGTACTTAGCTGGAACCATGGGACCTTCAATAGCTTCCCTGGTGAAGGATACCCAGGGAGCATTTTCTAGAAATCACTCTATCACCATTATGGCTTCTTATTACAAGAACAGGTTTTGCCACTTGGGCACCTCTTGTAGGTCAGAGGAGGACAGTGGACAGGAAAAGTGTGTCACTACCACCTTCAGAGTGCTTCAGGGGCCTTGCTGATGCTTCAAGCTCCCAAGGAGGTGGGTGTGTGTGTGTGTGTTGGAGGGCAGGGGCGGAACTCAGCGGGGCCCTCCTGTTAGATGATGGAGAACTGTGGCTGTCATAGTCTGGTGTGGCATTCTTTGCTGGGGTTAGAACATTCATTTAGAAAAGTGAATGTTTACAAATTTCTAAGAATTTGGTTTGGAAGGTCAACAAGGCACAAAGGAGCAGATGGAACTTGAGGAGGAGGTTCCTGGGAGAAGAGCCCTGAGAGGCCATTCCTGACTTCATTCTCTCTCTCAGCTCTGGAGATTTTTTCCAAAGACCTGGGTTTATTTGATGAGTCTAAGAATCTGGTCCAGGCCCTTCCTGAATGATGAATGCTACTAGGTAAACACTGCTTTTCTAATGACTACAAAAGCAGAAAGACTATAAAGACCATGAGTTAACAACACCATTTTCTGAAGAACAAACTAAAATTACTAGACATTTACTTAATACTTGGTTGTGTCTCTTCCATGAGATGGGAGAAGTGGAGGGTCACTGGGCTGCTTAGAGAGACTAGTATCAGAGACTAATGGTTGTGGCAACACCTCCTGCCCTTTTCTTGTGTCTTTGGGTTGCCTGAACGGGTCAAAGCCTTGAAACTGGGGAGCTATGGCCACAACAGCCTTACCCATTTCTGTCTGTCTTCCAGGGAAGGAGGAGGGCCATGGAAGGACCATGCTTGATCCCCAGATAAGGAGCTTGCTTCCCTATAGGGCTGGCTCACTTGAGAGTGAAGAGGTCAGCTTGCCCCACTGGAAGGGTCGCTGGGTCTGAGAACTCTAAGTATGTGAAGGGATGTTTCAGAGCAAAGTTATACCAGATGCACTGTATGAAGAGCCACAGATTCTCAGGGAGAGGAGAAGCTTGGGGCCCCAAATTTCCTTATTATACCTAGTGAATAGGGAGGTAATTGGTCTTTTCCTACCTTTCATCTCAAAACAATATGGATCTCAATAACCACAAGCTGAAAACTTATTTCCGACATCTTATCTGTTGCAGATTGATACCATATCACTGATGTTAAACAGTAATCTGTGAAATCAATTGTTAGCAGCAGTTAGCCAGATTGCCTCTCTGTTCTGGGCTGCTAATGGGCTCCAAAACTGGTCTTTGATGGAAGTAATCTCTAATGTTGAATGAATTTATGGCAATAATTATCCAGACAGAATGGTTCCAGTAACTAACATGACTGTTGGTTAAGTGATACTTCTAAGATGCAAGAATTTGGTCACAATGCTTGGTAGCAACAGATCTCAGGACTTCTCCAAGGAAGGCTGGGGCCATCTGAGTGAGGAGGAGAGGGAGGCCTCCTGCCTGACTCTGGCACTAATGGATGCATCCCCAGCCAGCTTTCCCTGACACACCATGGCCCCGGGGGTGGAGTGGGGGCAGCTCTCAGATGTCTCCTCTCTGTGGCATCCTCAAACATGTCACTCCCCTGGCCTCTCAGGATGTCAGGATGGACCTATAGCCCTCAAGCTCTGTCTTTAGGTCACGGAATGGCACCAAAGAGGAAGCAGAAGCTGGGTCATTGTGCAAAGGCTGCTTTCATTGCCATCAAAACCGGAAGTGGCCTAGAAGCAGGTGATCTGGGTGCTCTCTTATTTTAATTCCTTCACTCCTTTTACTCTTCTCTTCAGGCTAAAAGGTCACTTTGGCCGAGTTTGGTCCCCGCATGAGTTGGGCTAAAGAAAGATTGCTATAGAGCTCACGGAATATGCAAGATTTGGCAGTCTGCATTCCAGCTTTCATCCCACCCTTGGTAGACCAGCTGTCAGGACTGGCTGTTTCCTTATTTGCCATTCCTCTGAAAGATGACTCTCCCCACCCCACCCCACCCCCAAAAGGCTTCCTTTGAGATTTCTGAGGGGTCCAAACAATCGAGATGTCCTACCAAGATAGGGCAAACTCACTCTTTAGTGTGCAGAGGCTTGTGGGGTGGCGCTGGTGAGATGCAAGGGGGCAGCAGGCAGATAGTGGGGGCCTCGTCCAGGCGTTGCTTCTTCTCAGGGATTTTCTCTGCAATCTCTGTTGGCTTTAATGGGAAGAAAAAGACAGAACTTGAAATACATGGCACATGCCGACACTGAAAAACCATGAGCAAGGTAGACAGTTTGCTTCTATTTTAACTTCTAGTTTTGCTCGGGGAGTTAAATGCACACCTTTGCTCAGACAGAAAACAATCAGCCATGAAGCTGGCATTTGAGCAAGTTGAGCTGCACTATGAACCTCTGATTAAAGATTGGGTGGCACAGGAATCTCTGACCAAAAGTAAAGAGAACCTATCATTTTCAGACTCTTCTTCCATCAACAATGCCCCCACCGATGAGTAGCAGAGAAACTAACACTGCAACTCTAACATGGCACGGGGCTGTGCAAACAGCCTGGGGCTCATATGTTACATATAAAGGTCACTTAGACAACCAATAACATACCAGGCAATAAACCATGTCTAAGACATGCCTTTGCATTGGCTGGTTCTGAAGTTATGCCTGTCATCTCGAAGAGGGGTGAAGAGTGAGGGCCAGAGCTCGAACTCACGAGGCCAAGATTGAGGGTTGCCTTTCTGGTGATAGTTTGTAGCCCTGGAATTCAGTCCTAACCTCTTGCAGGTGAGGTTTCCATGAGTCAGGCCAACCACACAGCTCTGGGACCCAGCAGTCTGGGCAGACTGTGTGTCTGCTAGGAGCCGAGAGCATCAAAGTGTAACTGGGGTGTGGGGATGCTGATGTGTGTCTGGAGAGATTAACAAGATCCGGGGGGGGGGGCATGTTGAATGCTTGGGATCACCTGGGTGCCCTGTGGCTGCCAGGTGGGGACTGCGGGGGTGACTCTGTGAGTCTATGAAAGCCGGGGCAGCTTAAGGAGCCAATGCTAGGGACTGGGTGCCCGGGGAAGGCAACTGTCTCCACAGTCTTCTTTCCTTCCCATCATAATCTCCCATGTGCCATTTCGGATGCTCTTCATATTGGCTGCCCAACCCCAACCATTCCTAATATTTCTTCCTCGGTCACATTGAATCCCGCATTTCCCATGGATAGCATCATTGCCCTCCAGAGACTGCACTCCATGGCCATTAGCCTCTTTGCACATGAGGCTTAATATCAAGTTCGCCAACACAGAGCTGCTGCTCACGATCCCTCGGCACACCATGGGGGACGGAGGGGCAGCCTACCTTGTGTTTACGCTTGCCCTTCAGGACGGGTTTTTCAGTGGCTGCAGCTGTGGTCTGGCGCTTGGGCTTGGACGCAGGCTCCCTGGGGTCTGGCTTGGCTGGTGTCACTTGCAGTGAGTGGTGGCCAGGTACTCTAGACAGCAGGTCAAGGTCAATCTTCACCCACAGATTTTTCAGGTTCTCGTGATCTCGTAGTGGGGACAGCTCGGTTTGCATGACAGGGGTGGGTGAAAATGCAGGCTCTTCACTACCGGTGGTTAGGCTGTTGTTGCTACTGCTGCTGACCAAGGAGCTGAGGGTCAGGTTGGCGCCACAGGCTTCCTTGGATTTGGCAGTATTGCCTCCCGGAGCAATGCAAGGAGGCAGGACCTTGATCTGCAAGGTCTCTTCCTGATCGGTGTTGGAATCGGACGTGGACGAATCCGTTTCTATGAATTCCCGGGACTTGGGCACAATCTTGCCAGGCCCTCTGTACTTCTTTTTCTCGGCAGCCAGGGGAACGTTTGGCCTTGGTTCCTTCCTAGGGACTGGTTTGTGGGCAGTGACTTTGTTGCGGCCTCTTGGTGGGTCAGGAAGCTCCACGCTTTCTTTTTCTTTGGGGGTGCTGCTGGTAATATTTGGTTTGGGCCAGGTAAACTCATCAATGCTGGTGTTCTTCTCGACTTTTTTGGGCTGTTTTTTTCCAATTGTCCTTTGAGAGGCTGTCTCAATAGTTGTCGATAACTTATGCTTCAAAGCCTTGGTTTCTGGAGTTTTCTGGGTCGGCCGTGGACGGGCTTTCTCCCTGATAAGACTGAGGAGAGGCCTCTCTTTGGGTTCAGCCAGGATCTGGCTGGGGGTTGTTTTCACTTTGACCTGGACTTCCATTGGCTGGATGATAGGAGGAGGCACAGACACTGTCTCCATGGGTGTTTCATTTTGGCCACAAATAAACGACTTGTTCTGTGATGTCACTTTGTTAAGCCATTTATCCAACTGCCACTTGTTGGTGGAGGGTGGCTCAGGCTGCAGAAGAGAAACAACAGCAAGAGTGAATCTCACATCTTGGAAGAATCTGGAAGGACCCTTAGTACACTGAGTGTTGATAAAAGCTGTGGATGTTAAGTGCCCATTCACACATTTAAAGACACACATGGAATCTAAGTTCATCAAATTACCCAGAGAGACAAATACTCCACAAATCAGCCTCGATCTACTTATTGCAACAGGCTTCCACCCCTCTTCTGAAAGCAGTCTCCACTCTGGCCGGGTAGGAAAGAATTATTCACAGAGAATTTTCCTAGAGGGTGGGCATGGAGGCCTGGCTGGGAAACCTGTTCCCAAAATCCTTTGTTGGGACTCATTGCTCAACCTCTCACCAGGAGGCAGAAGTAATGATCGTGGGTCCTGAAAAGCAATGTGAACGTGCCTCAAGTGTAATTCAACAGGAAAGATTTTCTATTGCCAAAGTCCCAGTGCCTTCTCTATGGTGCTGTAATTCACTGCAGAAAAGGACAAGCCTTTTCTATTTTTACTGAAGGATGAAAAGATTTGACTTCCCCCAAAGCACCACACTTTCCCAGTGTATGGGCAATAACCAGTTGATGGGGACATGCATGCAGATATTAGTGTCTGCTGTTAAGCCACAGAAATGATGCATACAATTCAGGTGCTTGATTCCCAACTCTGAATTCTGCCTGTTGAACTAAAAGAGCCATCATTTTTATTAGAACTGCTCTTCTTTTGAAAGCCAATCAGCTGAGGCTTAATGGTGCCAGCCAATAGAGGGTGACAGAATTAAAAACACTTGAGTAGCTGTGAGTCCACTGCACACAGGGCAATGGCCCACAAGGGTTGGGGAAAGTTCTCTCTTAACCTCTCAGAACCTTATTCTCTAATCTGTAAAATGGGAATAGTAACAGCAAGGACCCCAGAGAAGTGTTATGAGGATAACACGAAAAAGTGAAGGTCAAGAGCTTCTCAGCCCAGGGCCCATGTTCAAACAGTGCTGGCTATGACTAATGGTGGGGTTGGTGCTACTGCATTCTCTAATATTTCTTTCTGATGATCATGAACAAGTGTGCATGGAGCCCTGGAGTGGATCTGCCTGCTGTAAGGGGCGCAGGCTTGGGATCACTGAGGGGTCATTCTGGACCCAACAAGGATGGGAGGGGAAGAGCTCATTGTTTTTTATTTCAAAAGTATAATTTGGGAATTTTAGGGAGCTGTGTTCAATATTTTCATGAATTATCATCAAACACATTTGGAGGATGCAACCAAAATTTTAAAAAATCCATCCCATTTCTTGGGTCTTCCTTGCCAAGTGGCAACTCATCACTTTAACCTGGAGTCAGGGGTGGTATCCCTGGGGCCAGAAGTAGGTCTGGTTGACTGGTTCTCTCAAAAGAGGAGTTGCAAACCCGGTTATGACTCTTCCAGATTTACACATGAGAAGCTGGGGGCTCGGAGGAGCTAAGTGAGTCACATAGCAAGGAATGTCCATCTTTTAGGGTCTGTGCACTTATGTTTTAGAGGGAAAAAAATGCTTTCAGATACTCAAGTACTTTACTGAAGTATTTATTGTGTTGTGTGTGTGTGTGTGTGTGTGCGTGCACGCACGCATGCATGTGCACTGGGAGTGCCACCCAACCCGGTGACAGGTGAGAGGCAAATCACACTCATAGCTCCCACACCCCTCACCTCTGGAGTGGCCGCACGAGGGGCCTCATTGGATTCACTGTCGGTGGTGCTGCTCTCGGTGTCTGAGTCTGACTCAGAGCTGCTCTCAGAGTCACTGGAGCTGCCGGATCCCCCACTGGCTGGCACTGCAGGTGGCGGCTGAGGTGTGGCCAAGAGTGGGCTGAAAGAAAAATGACATCATTCATTGCCTCGCTTCATCTCCCATATCAGGCCAAGGGCCTGCCCTCACGCAGCATCAGGGCCTGTGATCTGTCAGATGTAGGCCGACTGGAGTACACCGTCCTATTCTACAGATGGGAAATATGAGGCTCAGGAGGCCTGGTGAGTGGCTGAAGGTCAAACATTTCATTAGAACAGGGCCTGAATGTGGCCAAGTTCCTTGGGTTTCATGACACTACCTTCCCTCTCAGAAAAGCCTAGCCTCCCGCATTCCACATGAACTCTTTGAGCCAAGGGTGCATGCCTTCTGGACCCAGAGACAGATGCTACAGACTGACACATAGCCATAGATTCTTGACGATCCCATGCTTTTTGGGTTGAGATAAGTTTTCGTTTCCTATGGCCATCTTGTTCAGAGACCTAGAGGTTTGTCACGGGGCTGTGGTCTCAGCTATACACACGGTATAGTCCTCTCACAAAGGAGGGGTGAATTCAACCCCCATTTTAATCGGGGGAAACTAAGGTCCACAGGGAGAGAGGCTGGCCTCTGCCTCCCACTAGTTGGAGAAGTGAGATGGGAATTCCAAGGGCAGGGATTGTGAAAAACATTTTCACTGCTGGTGCCCAGCACCTAGCACTGAGGGGGCCAGAGTCACATTTCTTGGCCTCCTCCACCTTAATTTTTATCAACTCTTTGTAAAACTCTTAGAAGGAGATATGCTCATAAGGCACCAAGCAAGTTTAATGATTGATTTCAAATCTGTAAAGCTGACCAAACAAAGTATTTGGAAATTGACACCATTTGCCACTCGGCCTTCATTGATAATCAATAGTCTTCCTTACTAATCGTTTGCTCCCTGTGCCCATAACAAATCAGCCTGCACCGTCTCTTGCCATGGTGGATGATATCCTCACCCCGTCCTCAGGCTCACTGTGAGAAGTGTGGTTCCAGCCTCGGGGGGGGGGGAGGACTCTCCTCACCCCCACCCCTGTCTCAGCAGCCCAATCTCCTCCTAGGAAGTAAGTTCAATTGGTGGAGAGTATTGCTGTTGTGCCAGTGGCTGCCCCCCTCCCCCATCTGCTGGGCTCACTGCTGCTCATGCTCCCAGCTCCCAGCTATGCTCTCTCCCCCCTTCAGCTCAGTCAGGAGAGTGCAGTCCTCATCCCAGGGGCACCTTGTCCTGTGGTCCCACTTTCAAACTGGAGTGAGAGAGACCCCAAGGACCCCTCTGCCCAAGATTCTGGAGGCACAGAGCACTATCCCTTGCCTGCCCCGACCTGTCCAATGCAGAGAGCCTTTTCACTCCATGTGCCTTACCTCCCTAAAGACTGCCTTTTTAATCTCCCAGTTAGGTATTTTCTTTCAAAAGCAAAGCTCATTTTAAAATGCTATCTGCTAAGTAAATGCTATCCGAAAGTACATTTCTCTGTCAAATACACCAAGAGATTAGGGGAAGCAGAGGAAATAGGGGACTGTATCCCCTGGGAAAATGCATGCACATTCACCTGGGTGCCTGTGTGTCCCCGACAGCGGGGGGTGGAGGGGGTGGGGGGGTAGCAGGGTCCTCCGACCTAGCACTCTCCTTCCCTTTGTTCTTTTGCAGGTCTCCCCTTTATGGCAGTAAAGACTCCACATTTATGCAAAGTACCCTCTAAATCTAATCAATTGTTTTTGTCTCTGGTTACTAAATAAAGATGAAGGGAACAGATTTAATGAGACCAATCCAGATATTATGCTAACTTGGCCTCGGTTCCTCCCAAGTAACGTTCCAGGTCCAGCACGGAGCACCCGCAGCCCTGAGCTGAGGGACTGCTGGGCTGAGATACAATCAAGCGGTTTTCTAGCTTTTTTTCATATCTGTGCCTTCATGTCTGGTTTATCTTAAGACTCCGCTTATCCCAATATTACCAAACTCAAGTCTAGATTGACTTTGGAATATTTCTGGATAGAGTTTCCATTTACTGGATTATTTCTGAGCCATTGCTGTAAGAAGCAAAACAATACCAGGGATTATTTTGCTAAAAACGAATGCACTGAGGTGAAACACATAAAGTTAGTCATCAGCTCCATCGCAATAAAGCTTCACAGACATAGACAGAAACTTGCATATGTGTGTGTTTGTACACAGGTTTTCCTTATCCAAAGCCTTCTGAAGGGGAAAAGAATTCTGATGTTCAGATTTTTTAATTTTAACAATGTGAATATACCATGTTATATATGTAATAGCTCAAGTGGGATCTGGGGAAGGATCCCTTTTTTTATTGTGTTATGTTAGTTGCCATAAAATACATCATTAGTTTTTGATGCAGTGTCCCTTAATAAAACTAATATTGCTACAGTAACATTAACAGTAAGAGGTCGGGTTCTGTCATGAAATGAGTTTGTCTCAAAGTTCAGGAAGATGACAGCTCTCATGACTTTTTTAATTTCAGAATTGTGATTAAGGGATCATGGATGTGGGCAGAAACCATATATGAAAAACGGACTATAACTATATGTACAAGTAAATATAGATAGATATGGATATGATATAAAGACTCTTAATCCTCAGAGTGACCTTGACTGAGACTCAATAGAATGAGACCTGTGATTATTTTCCCTAAAACTTCTTACGACTTTATCTATTGTGTTCTCAGGAAGGACCCCATGGTGAGTCAGTATGGACAATGTCCCCTTGAGGGAGACTAGTGTAGAAAGAACAGGAAGAGGCTCACCAGGTTTTCATACCCACCTTGATGAACATGGATGCTTGGGGATGAGAGGGAAGGTGGACTTGAATTCAGAGAGGGTACAAAGAGGATTACAGGTGGGGGTGAAGGACTTGAGCATCTTAATGAGAAAGAACTGCTTTCTCTGGGCAGTTGGAAACAGGGAGGGAATAAGAGTTGTTTAAAATGGAAGCAAAATTGCTCTCCCCAGTACCTCCCTCTGCCTCTATTATCCATCTGCTCTTCCCAGGCTTGCCGGAGATTCTGGCTACACCCAGCCTGTGGAGGAATGTAAGCCACATATTTGAGCCTGTTTGATCCTCACTTCCTCTGGGCCCACCTTGCATCCAGAAGTACAAACATCAATATGAGAATGACTGGCCAAGGACCACATTATTGCCTAGAATCCATGGTGGAACTTTTGAGTGGGCAAATCATCAGAGTATTTCACTCACAGATTTCCACTGAGACCCGTTAGCTGTTCAGCTAGTTAAATCGCCCCTTCTGCTACATTTATTTTCATACATCGCCAATTTATTTTCTGCATATATATTAAAGTGGCTACGAGAGAAGCTAGATCATGCAATACTTGGCTCTGCCTAGGAGGTGAGAGAGTAATGTGCATTTAACACATTCTTCATTCACCAAACTATATTAGAATTATTGCCCATGCACCATTTCCTCTTATATTTTAGTCATCTGTTTTTTTTAATGCTAGTGGTGACAACAAAGATAATGTGTTATATTAAAAATCATTAACATTAAACATACTAAACCATCCATCCATAGTCTGTAAATATTACAGTGGTACTCTATGACTTCACCCCGATGCAATCAAACTTCTCAAAAGACCCACATTTGTACCAACTTCGAAGTCAGTGGCTCAACTTTTTCAGAGATCCGATTCCGGTACTGTGTTCCTCAGCGTGAGCCATCTTCAGTGAGTAGTGAAACCTCATTTTAACCCCAACCCCAATTAGTAGGTCCTCATAGTCAGGGGCCAGACTGAGGGCATAGGAGCTGGCTTAGTAAGTCAAAGACCTTACCAGGGGAAATCCAGGGCTAGGGAAGGGGATCAAAGAGCAGGTCAGTGGGATTCTCAACAAGATCCTTGAAAACAGGATCCAACAGCACATTAAAAAGATCATCCACCATGACCAGGTGGGATTCATCCCTGGCTTACAAGGGTGGTTCAACATTCGCAAGTCAATCAATGTGATAGAACAAATCAATAAGAGAAGAGAGAAGAACCACATGGTCCTCTCAATTGATGCAGAAAAAGCATTTGACAAAATCCAACATCCGTTCCTGATT
>PISX010007893.1:0-86697 GCA_004024625.1 Mellivora capensis
TTGAGACTCTACATCTGATTTCTTTCTTGGTGCAGCTGAGTGAAAGATGGTTAAATTTCTAGATTCTATCCTGCAATGATTACATCTTTGTTAACTAAATCTGTGCATGCTTCTACCATTTATTTCTTTAGGACAAATTCCTTGACTGGAGTGAAGTAAAGCATCAAAGGCTACATGCTTAAGCTTTCTGTGACATATCAAGATTATCATCCAGAAAGTTTCTATCAAGTTTATACCTTCACCAGCAGTGACTAAAATCCTACCTCTCCATACCCTAGAAAACACTGACAAAGAAACTCAATCTGAGAGAGAAAACGTTCTTCTAGTTTTTGTGTACATAATCTGATTCCATCAGTCTCTCAAGAGTGAGTGCTCCAGACCTGACAGTGATGGCTTGGGGAGAACAGTGGAGATGAATGGAAATGAACTGATTCAGGATTGAGTCAGGGGGGAGCATCAGCAAGATTTGGTGATAAATCTTGATAGGCCCTATTATGACAGGAGGAAAGGCTAACACTGCTAGAGCAAAACTGTAAAGGAAGATTGCTGTAAAGGGTTTCTTAATTAGGGTGGAAAAGAATGAACTCGCCCAAGCAATGGCTGCTATCGTGTACCTGAGCCCTTATCAGCTGCTCTAGCATCGATGTAACAGCCAACACAGTGGTTGCACTTGAGGTTACTTAGTCTTTATACTCATTCTCCAGGATCCATCTGGATTCTGCAAGGATGATGTTGGCCAGATTAACAACCTTGAGGTCGTAGGACAAAAGTAAAAACAACTTTTTTTTTTTTTTTAAGATTTTATTTATTTATTTGTCAGAGAGAGAGAGAGAGAGAGCGAGCACAGGCAGAGTGGCAGGCAGAGGCAGAGGGAGAAGCGGGCTCCCTGCCAAGCAAGGAGCCCGACGTGGGACTCGATCCCAGGAAGCTGGGATCATGACCTGAGCTGAAGGCAGCCGCTTAACCAACTGAGCCAACCCAGACGCCCCTAAAAACAACTTTTAAAAGCTTTGTTTAATCTACACTGAGGGGTTGACCCCAGTTGGATACCCCACACACGTGCACAGACTAGAGTGAGTACTAAGTATTATGCATAAAAGATAAATAATAAGTGGTCAGTGTATATTCTGAGAGGAACAATGCCTACTTCTGATGAGGGGCTCAGAAATGGATATAAATCTCTAACCCCCAGGGAGAATCAAGCAAGGTCGGCAAAGAGAGAGGAAGTCCCATGTCCCTGGGTGGGGTGCAGCAGAGAGGGCATGCAGAGGCTTCAGGGACCAGGTGGCATCCAGGCCAAACAACCATGAATGGATGGATATCAACCATATGGAGGGAGGAGCTTTCAAGGCTGATGGAATCAAAACAAGTCAGGATACAGGGTGTAGAAGTACTGCCTGTTCAGAAAACAATAGAGCATTTGTTTTCAGTTAGGAGGTGTCATCTAATAAGAGACTGTAAACACAGAGAAAGGGAAATCTTACCTAGGGAGCACCACACTCAACGCCCTTCTGTACTTCTTAAAGGCAGCTCAATAGCGAATCTCATTGGTCTCTGTAACCAACAAGAGGGTAAAATGTCTTCCCAAATGCTGAGGCTCCCATGATTTTTGAGGATGGGGAGTTTGCTGAGGGTCATCCTGCAGCCCACTCCCCACCCAGAGGCCACAGTCCCTTGGTATCAATGTCACTCATTAGCAAGAACCATCCTTAGTGGAAAATTCAGCTACAAAAAACCAGAAACAAGAAAGAGACAAGCAAACTCAAAATGAAAAGAGATGATCATAGCAAGCTTTAATGTTTCATACTGCATATATGCCTCAAGCATCACACTGAAAACAAAGTCTGCCCCCTTACTTACGGTGATTCATCACTGGAGAACATAACAAAATTTAGCTTATTATGCTCCTACTACACACCTCCACTCCAAAAAGTGGAAAAACACCACACAAAATATAAAGGTTAGCCCAAATAAAAGTCAACATCAACGTAAGGATCGTACCATATTATTACTATACTAACTTAGGATATTATAATCCTTTCAACCTATTTACAAAATATCCTCATTCTAAGAGCTCCAGATGTATTACAAATATCACTGTATTAGATTCTTCTTCTTGAGGTAATTTAAAGTCTTGAAACATGCAAATTTACCTATTTTTCTGCACAACTACTGAGGGATAATTGTCATGAAAGGCCTACAAACAAAATCCCCACCTTCTGATTCTTAGATCAGATCATACAAGCTAATCTAAAACTGGAAACATGAAGAGACTAAGTCATCCAAAAACAAAAAGTACAAACAGAAAAAAGAAACATGAAAAGGAAATCTGTAAGTGGTATCACACTAACAGTCTAAACTTTGCTACAGACGGGAAAATTTACTTGATTTACCAAAACTATATATAGGCACTTTATAAAGTACTCAAAAAACAATGCTTATAAAAATAAGGGGAAAATTTTAGGTGAGATCATCAACAAAAATCATCTTATTCTTTGGCAAAGAATTCTTCCAAAATGTCATGTCCACAAGAAGTGATGTCTGTCAAGACTGTGTTTAGGCTGACTCACACACCAGATCACCTTCAGACCAGCTCTGACTCAGGTTTGCTTCATTGGTGCAGGGATATTAGCTGATGCCTGCTCGAGGTAGGCCAAGGAGCCCTGAGGGATCTCAGCTGGTTTTTTGTGCTGCACATTGATGTCTTCCAGCACCTGCTGCCAATGCCTCAGTTTTGTCAAGTGCTTCTGGACCAGAGCATCTTTCCGCTGTAACTCATTCCTTAGTTCTGAGACATCCTACAAACAAAGACAATGAAGTAAGAGTAAGCTCATGAAAAGTGAAAACAGTTCCTGATCTGGTAAGAGCTCTAAGAAGTAATTCAAAACAAGAGAATCAATTAAACCATCGTACACCTATTATCCTGCTTGGCTCCACTATCTATAAACAACCTACAGCAGCTCCTCCAATGGAAGATGCCTGCCTAACACTGGGAGTTTTTATTTTTTGTTTTAATTTAGTAAGTAATACAGATGTTCCAATATTCTAAAGTACCAAAGGGCAGTCTCTTTCCCATCCCAGTCCCCAGGCACCCAACACCTCCATTCAAAGGCTACTGCTAAGATCTAAAACATATGCGAACAACTGTTTAAAAAGAGTCCAAAACCACTGTTCTATCAGTTCAGGATAAAGTGTAAAATCTCATATCCAAGAGTTTTTTAAATGAATACCAGCATTATAATTCTTTATTAAGGCCTGACCTCAAACACACCTATGTTCTTAGTCAAGTGTTCAAATCAGGAAATGATCTGACACTAAAAATATGATCTTACCCTTCATGTTCTCAACAGCTGGTATCAGTGAATAAAAAGAATGTTTTTAATTAACTGGAGGACTTACTTAAAAAGTCCCCCAAACAAGCATTTCAATTTAGTGTTTCTCATTAGGGGCATCATAGGTTTCTTGGGCAAGATGATTCTTCTCCCTTCCACAATACATCTGGCAGGCTTTGGCCCAATACACTAAATGCCAATAAAGCTTCCCAGTCATCATGGCAACCTCAACACATTTCCAAATGCCCCCGTTCAAACAACTGAGATAAATGAAAACCTGAGTCTCAAGGAAGCTGGACAAAACATTTAATTTTTGATTCCTTGAAGAAACTTGAGACCTTCCTGCGTCTAAGGCAGCTGGGGATACACACACCCCAATTTCTGTCCAAAATGAGCTTGTCATCTACATTAATGGCTTCTCCAACTTTTTCAAGCAGAACCTTTCCTGAAGGAAAAGTCTTTCATGAAAGCCAGCAAATTAAACTGCTCTGTTTGAGTCCATCTTTCCTCCACGACCCCCAGGCTCCACTACTTGTCCAGCTTGTCATCAACACTGACAACTAGCAACATTTGTAGTCAATCTACAAAGCCCTACGATAACTCAAGGGAAAAGGATATATATCTCATTTAAAGCACAGATGGAATCCTGATATGTGTTTTTCCTAAAAGTTAAGGAGAAATGTGAGTTCATACCTCTTTGATAACTTGCTCTGGTTTCTGGACAGATAACTGCAATCTTTTCTGTAGGAAAAAACATTCCGTCTGTCTTGCAATATCCAGAAACTTCTGGATACACTGATCAACACCTTATGAGAAAAAGGCCAAAATATTAAGAAAAACCCTAGACACGTATATCTCCCTCATAAATGAACAGTCAAAATACCAAAATGGCACCTTCCCTCCCACAGATGTAATCTGGAATTTTAATTCTGGTCACAGCAGTGATAATTGACTCCCAGCCCCCATGTATTAACCAACATTAAATAGCACATAATTTGTGCTTTTATGAGTTGAATGATACCTCAGTACAACACAAAAGTTCTTCTGAAGAGAGATAATCCAGAGATCCAGCAATTAGCATCATGACTTCCAGTTAAAATGTAACATGTAAAATATGGTACAAAAAAAGTCAGAAACACTAGTTGCCTCTGAGGCAGAACTTGGGTGAAGTCAGGGAAGCACAAGAGACTTTTCTGTGTAACACCTTCAAAAAATAATCAAAACTTAAGTTTTTTGAAAAAAGCAGTATGCACTGTTGGTTGTCACTGACCTATACCAAAATGGAAAGAAAGCTCATTTTAAGTGGTCCATTATGAGTGACATGTCAATTAATAAGCTGAACAAAGAACCAGCAGTATACAGAAATGACTGCATAAATCTTATTCCCTGAAAAAGGTCTCTTAGGATACAAACAGAAGTGAAACACATCGAGTATAAATTCAGTAATTAGGAATCTTGCTGAAGGTAAGAACATAGTCTACAGAGAGTAAATTCTTACCAGTTCTAATTTCCTCCTGATCCGTGCCATTGACATAGTCCTGACTCACAAGAGAAGCAAAGCAAGCCTGTGTGACCCAAAAAAAATTTAAGAAAAAATATGTCATTCATATGTCAAAAATCTTACTTCAGAGTAAGAAATAACTTCTCTTGAAGTCATTTAATGAGCTGATAGAGTCCGGGTTTGCACATCAGCTGACAAGATATACTACTGCTGATGAAGAAACTTGGTACATTGAGTCCATCAGACTCTCAGAGGGAGACCTGCGAATGAGGCTGCTGGTATTTGCTACCACCACCACCTGGTCCCAACTCCTGCCACTCACTCCCTTCCTCGCAGTTCCATTCCACACCAGGACTGACACACAACAGGTTCCTTCACTGTCTGACAAATATTCATCAAGCACTTGCTATGTGGTACCACTGTATTAGCACTGATGGAGGAATGAGAGATAGATGGCCTCTGACTTTATGGGCCTGGTTTGGTGGTAAATCCTACAAAAGGCACCAGGGGCAGATCCACTGAGGAAGTGATATACAATTTGGAGGAGGGACCTGGAAACCCAGAGAGAACACAAACAGCACATGGAGAAAAAGTCTTCTGTGGTCAGAGTAAGAGGAAACTGCAATGGAGCTGAGAGTTGAATATGCTGAGCTAGGAATACCACAGTAAACCTTCTGGCTTTATCTCAAGATTGACTGGTAGCCACTAAAGGGTTTTAAGCATTAGGGCACTGGTGTCTGCTCTAGCCAAGAGTTCTACAAGGCCAGTCTTTCAGCAAGCACTCATGACTGACAGCCACCTCACCTCAATGCTAAATGCTGCTCTAAAGCTTACCAAACCCTCTCCTTTATGGCTTGGCACCACTGCAAAGGCATCTCATCCTCCTCCCAGATAAATTTCGATGTCTTTTAGTCAGTTACTTCCAAGTTTTTTAATGTACAGTCCCAGATAAAAGCATTTTTCCCATGCAGCCCCAATAACACATTCATTAACAACCTATATTCACGCGCTGCTCTGCTATTATACACAGTTTAAAACTCACACAACTAGGACTTAAAATGTGGAAAGGTAGCTGCAATTAAAAGTTATTTTATTTCCACACAATAATGGCTCATCTTCCACTCTAGAGACCATTGAAAGCCATCTTATTTTTAAGCACCTATTTTTACCTCTACTTTGTCTACCACTCCCCATTTCCCTTGCTAGAGGGCTTAACTTCTTGGGTAGAACTCAGAATCTGGGTCATCCCTGCCTCCCTCACTCTCTCCAGCTTCCCTTCTTTCCCCTCTAGCACCAAATTTCACACAGCAACCTTCACATAAGTCCATCTCATCTCCAAGAGTCCATTAGTTTGGAGCCATCTGAGGGTGGAGCCCAACGGAAAGAACACAGGACGTAGCAGTGTGATGTTACCTGTCTTAGATGAACCAGTATTAAAACTCGCAGGAGTGCGGGGAAGAGCGCTCAGGGCTCAAAAAAGGATGGAACAGGTACAACTGACTGGGAACCCAGACGGGTCCCGAGGCTGGGGATGGGCAAACTTCAAGTCCACGTGCTTCCAGAAACATAAAGTTTACATCTGTGCCAGCAGACCTGAGCAGAATGCCGGCCACCACACAACGTGGAAACTAAAGCAAGTGACTTCCGTTCTCTGAGCCTGTTCCCCTATTCATAAGCCTGAGGTGGGCATCGCTGAAAGAGACAATTGCCCGGGCGCAGCTTATGTTTCAGGAAAGAAGGTAGGCTGGAACACAGACGCCCCAGTCTCATCTTACCTCAAAAGAAGACTCCAACTCATCCACCAAGGTGCTGTTAGAAGTTCTCGGAGGGCCTGGCGCGGCCTGAAGAAGCGAAGCTTGGCCCCTGGAGTCCCCGGGGTGTCCGGGTGGCTGGCCGGAGAACATACCTCCCAGCGGAGCCGCCATTTCTGGAATGGCACGCAAGAGGCACCGTGCGGCTGCGCAGGCTGGCGCGCGCGCGGCTCACGTGACAGCCCTAGTCATGTGACATTGATGGCCACCGCAGGCGTCCCTGGGGTCCAGGGAAACCGCAGGTTTGATAACCCTCGTTTTCTCCTTCTCTGCCGGTAGGCGGCCAGGCTTTTCTTTTTCTTTTCCTAATTTAAGAATTAAAGGCTCTGACAGGATTTGACGCAGTTGTGGGGGAGTGGAGAATCAGTAGCTACGGTGGAACTAGCCCTTTCCCCGGAGTCGGGATACTCCTGTGCCAAGTCCCGTCTTTGTACTTGAGATTAGGAGTGACTTTGGCCAAGGTTTTCTCTCTCTGGGCTCAGGTTAGCGACTGGCAGGAGGGAGGCACCCATTCATTCCACAGTAATTGAGCCCTTACAGTGCACGGGTGACTGACTAATCTACTCACTGTGGATATAACCGGAACAAACTGGCAGAGTTACCCCTAAGTTCTGTGTGCGGAGAGGCGGGTAACGGAAACACTACATATCTGTTCGCCTTAGATATTTATGGTTGCATTAAAGCCACATATGCGGTCTTTCAGTAACTTCCTTTTAGCATTCATTTATCTTTTCAGAAGCTAAGGTTTCTTTTCCCATTATATTTAATTTTACAGTTATCCAGCACATTGAGCCTTCCGTGCCCTAGGCTGTATTTAATCTGGGGTTATAACAGTCACCTCAAGTCTCTGTTGTCATGTTTACTGTTTTTGTGGAAGAGAGACACACACACAAATATATATAGCAATATCTAGTGAAGATAAGTGATAAGAAGAAAAATGAAACCCAGTAAGCAAATGGCTAGTGATGGGTTTGAGATGGGTAGCTGTCCTCTCAAAGAGATCTGGGCTAGAATGACTGGAATGTAAATGTAACCAGAAAAGTTTTCTAGACAGAGGGGTCCTTGAAGAAAGAACCCGCCTGGCATAGTTAGGAACCACAGAAAGGCCAGCGGGGCTGGAGTGAGGGAGGCAGGGCAATAGCAGCTAGAAAGAGCAAAGGCTCCCCTTTGCCCATCAGGTCTCAGATCAAAACTCATCTTCCCCTCTCAATCTAAATTAGCCCCACCCTTCCAGCCACTTCACCATTTAATTTTCTTTATAGCACTTAATCATTGCATGAAATTATGTGGTTCATTTGTCTTCATTAACAAAGTCACCTAACACACATGCACCAACAGGAATGCAAGCTCCATAAGAACAGGGCCTCCCTGTCTTGATCACCTGTATTTTTTTTTTTTTTTTTATCTGACAGATACAGATTACAAGTAGGCAGAGAGGCAGGCAGAGAGAGAGAAAGAGAAAAGGAAGCAGGCTCCCTGCCGAGCAGAGAGCCCGATGCGGGGCTCGATCCCAGGACCCTGGGATCATGACCTGAGCTGAAGGCAGAGGCTTAACCCACTGAGCCACCCAGGCGCCCCGATCACCTGTATTCTTAACACCCCAAACTGTCAGGCGTAATTGTTGACCGAACAAAAATGTAACGCCAGAAACTAGTGGGCACCAGCAGTTCTCAAACTGTTCTGGGTCTTAGGACCCTTTTACACTCCCAAAATATTGAGTACTACAAACACATATGGGTTGTGTTGGTATTTGTTCAATTAAAACTTAGAATATGTAAAATACCTACATATTAAAACTGAGAATTTAAATAATATATTTAAAAATAAGCCAGTTAATATCAGCATCAATATTTTAGTATTTATCTTTGATAAAACCAAAAAAAGAAGAGTTGGGCTCACTTTACTTGTTTGCAAAAGTAGAAGACTGAGGGGCACCTGGGTGGCTCAGTGAGTTAAAGCCTCTGCCTTCGGCTCAGGGCATGATCCCAGGGTCCTGGGATCAAGCCCTGCATCTGGCTCTCTGCTCAGCGGGGAGCCTGCTTCCCCCTCTCTCTCTGCCTGCCTCTCTGCCTGCCTCTCTGCCTACTTGTGATCTCCGTCTGTCAAATGGACAAATAAAATCTTAAAAAAAAAAAAAAAGTAGAAGACTGACACTTCTCACTCTTATAGTCTTCAACCCCAGTGGCCATCTGGGACTGCAAGAGAGCCTTGAGGCTGGGTGGTGATGCACATTTCCCACCCTGGATTTCTGATGACCATGGGGCTGCTCCAGTTTTGGTTTCTTTACTTCAGCTACCTTTTAACACTATTGTATTCTAAACCACTGCTGTTTTGGATTTGGTGCTTGCCACAGCTATGCCTGGTCCTCATGGATAGACATGGGTAATACCCATTGTTGAGTGTGTTTGAGAGGAGTCAAGGGTTTGTGTAATACCTGGCAGCCAAATGTACCCGCAATGATAACTAAATTTCATCTCAGTCAGATTAGATAAGCACATGAATCCAGGGCTAAGTCATCCCTTTTGGATCCCACACTCTGGTAAACATAAGAGTTCTGTTGTTCCTCTGTTTATAAAAAGCCTTCTACCAAATCCCTGCTTCGCCTTGAGTCACTGAAAGAAATCTAATTCTAGTTTCCCTTCACAAGCCACCTCTCCCATCTTCCCTGACAAAAGAGCTCCTGGACATGGATACCCAGAGGAACCTGTTTACTCACTATTCCTGCCTGATTTTAATTCTAGCAAATAACACAGATATGCATGCCCATATCCATTCCCTCTCTATAATCAACTTGAGACATATAACATCCTCTTACATGTCAAATTTTTAAAATATTAAAAATTGGGGTGCCTGGGTGGCTTTGTTGGTTATGTGTCTAACTCCTGATTTCGTCTCAAGTTGTGATCTCAGGGTTGTGAGATTAAGCCCTACATCAGGCTCTATGCTCAGAGGGGGAGTCTGCTTGAGACTGAGATTCTCTCTCTGACCCTCTGCCCCACCACCACACACACATCCTCTCTAAAATAAACAAACCTTTTAAAAATAATAAAATATTAAAAATAACTCCAATAAACAGGTTTCTTATCAAATGCTTAGTCCTAAAAAAAGAAAAAAGTAGAGGGATCCAGTTCATGGGTAATTTGTTCACCTAGATACAAAAAAAAGGAGAGCTTTGTCCTAAATCTGCACAAGTACAATTTTGTTGACTGGTTGTAGTCCCAGGTGGTAAGCAAATACTTTACCCGTGAACAGTCCCTTTTATTGGTCGTTCATTAACTCAAATACATCCCACATCCACTCAAGTCACTGAACTGACAGAAGCATTACAATGTAACAATTAAGCCAGCTGTGGAGGCAGGCTCCCTCCTGTTTAAATCTCTGTTCTCCCACTTAGTAGCTTGGTGACATTTTTTTTTTAATTTTATTTTTTCAGTGTTCCAAGATTCATTGTTTATGCACCACACCCAGCGCTCCATGCAATATGTGCCCTCCTTAATATCTACCACCAAGCTACCCACCCCTCCACCCCCCTCCCTTCCAAACCCTTAGTTTGTTTCTCAGAGTCCACAGTCTCTCATGCTTTGTCTCCCCCTCCGATTTCCCTCAATTCACTTCTCCTTTCCTTCTCCTAGTGTCCTCCATGTTGACATTTTTGACATATTCTTACCCCTCCCTCTCTCTGGTGACTATTTTCCTCATCTGTAACATGGGGATAATAGCACCTACCTCACCAACTGATAAACTCATTGCTGAGTGCCCTAAAGTTATTAACATTGAGAAAATACTGTACAATCTTACTTAGTTCACATAACACAGCCAAAAAAGCTAGTTAGGCTACTACAGAATACCAGAGCCACACCAGAAAGCACAAAAAGTTGATTTATTATTTCTGACAATTGCATGGTAACCTTTAATTTATTCCTAGCATCACAAATCTAAAAGACACCTTTGCTCCTCAATTAAAAACATATACTCTGAAAATTAGGTAGTTTTTAAACATTTAATGATTTATAGAATATCTTAAAAATCTTTGCCAGGCTAGAGATTAGCTTTACCTTTATAAATCTACACGTAAGATGAACAAATCAAGGCAATCAAATTTTCTTTTGTTCTACATTTTTAAATACCACCCTTTGTTTCCTTTGAAAGATTTTCATCCATTAAAAACATTTTGAGGCTCAACTGCCCATTTAAGACAGAATGAGAGAATTTTAGAAGATCTGAACTAAGCACTGTTTTGACTGAACTGAAGCAAGAATTCTATCAGTGTCCTTGTAGGCCTCCCAGTCATGCCCTTCCGCAGATATGGAACCTCATCTTTGTTGGTCATCACACCTGCTATATCTAAATGTGCCCATTTAGGATGAGTCACAAATTCTTTCAGGAATGCTGCAGCTGTACATGCTCCTGCAGACCTAAAGAGAAAGACAAAAATCATTTTTTAACCCCATGTAAACGTTCACTGAACATTTCCATTAAGACTTTCTATTCTCGGGGCGCCTGGGTGGCTCAGTGGGTTAAAGCCTCTGCCTTCGGCTCAGGTCATGATCCCAGGTTCCTGGGATCGAGCCCCGCATCAGGCTCTCTGCTCAGCAGGGAGCCTGCTTCCTCCTCTCTCTCTGCCTGCCTCTCTGCCTACTTGTGATCTCTGCCTGTCAAATACATAAATAAAATCTTTAAAAAAAAAAAAAAAAAAAAAGACTTTCTATTCTCACTAAGTAGCTTCTATGACCAGAGAGCAAAAGTCAAGTTTATGAGATTAAGAGCGTAACCCGAAACCACTTTCAGAATATTTATTTTCAGACATAGCTTTAAGCAATAAAGGGTAAATTATAGATTCCTCTTTCCCATGGTAATGAATTCACCTATTTTTCATTTCTTTCCCTTATCATTTGTTTAAAATGACTTTTAGCTGTAAAAACCTGCAAAATTTTGAGCACCAGATGGAAAATACCTTGAAAATTAAAGACATTTGAAATTAGTGCTTATGAGCACTGTATCAAAAGGAAATTGGCTACACTTTCTGTGAAAGGGCATACAATTTAAAGTGGTCATTTTGGTAACCAGTGATTGTAAAAATGTACTTTTATAGCTCCTTTTACATACCTATATTTTCCAATGTTATTAACATCAGCAAGTTGGCAATCTACAACTTGTCTTGTATAATGTTCAAACAGAGGCATCCTCCAGACACGGTCCCCTGTTTCAATACTGGCCTAAAGAAGAAATAGGTACAATAGCTGGAGACTGCAAGAAGTAAGCTCTGGTTAAATTCTCAGCACTAAAGTATTCAATGCTGGAAAACAAGAACTGTTCTGACCTCTAAAACAGGGAACTATGCAACCGAGTCCAGAAACACTTCAGGTAATCAAAAGATTTACTAAAGAATTATAAACGAAACGAGGAATGTTATAAAACACCCCACAAATCTGTAGGGCATTTGCCAAAATCATCAATTCTCACGGATGTCAATTTACAGTAAGATGGTATTCAGCAGTACATCGTCTTTATGGGATTATGGGGAAACAGCCTTTGTGATACTTGTCAGCTCAGAGTGCTAAGGAATACATGTCTGAAACTGCATCACTGAAGACCAGAGCCCAAGACAAGGTGACCTTATGTATTCGCATAATCATACACACACTCATTCACATTAATCAGTTACTGAATCTCGACAGAGCACCACCAGGTGTTGGGGCTATACAGAAATTTAATATCTGAGCCATCAGAAGGCCCAGAGGCTGGTAAGGGAAACAGATACACAGACTGTTTTAATATACTGTGGTCAGAGAGAAGACCCAAAAGTGAAAAGTCAGGAAGCAGCAACAGAAGCCATTATTTGGAGACATGAGTAAACAGCAGCTGCCTCTGGGAAGATAAGACTGTAGACTGTTGTAAACTGCTGACTGGTACTTAAATGTTCATGCACATAGAACTTTGATTTTTTTTTTAAAAGCTTAAATTTTAAAAAATCAGCACTGTAGGTGCTTAATAAAGAGGGACACTGAATGCATGACAGGCCAGAGGAGAGTCCCCTGCCCAGCCTGCACAGAGACAACTGAGCTGAATGTCACAAGGGTTAGGCAGGAAGGGTAAATTTAGGACCATAAACTAACATCAAAGATGTATTCAAGGACATTCTGGATTTGTCTCTCACTGGCAGGTAGTAAGCTCCTGGAGGTACCAGAGGGAGGTGTCTCATTACCAGGCAGATACACAGGATCTGGAGCTTAGGAGAGAGATGGGAGCAAGCAGCAGAGAGGTGCTAGCTGAAGCCACTTGGCTTCCCAATGAAGAAGATGGTGGTGGAGAGGCAGGGAGAAGAGAATGTGGTCTAGGGTCGAACACCCACCAAAGGGGAAGATGAAGGAAAAAACTGGCAGAGGAGGCTAAAACAGAAATCAGTCAAGAAGCGAACCACAGAGATGATCACAGCAGACTGGGGTGTCACCAAGAGACTGGAGTTGCAGACTGCCTCCAGCCAGGCTACGTAAGGCTGAGTGGACTGGGCTGGGGAAAGCCGCAGGCAGTGGGTAAAGGAACCGGGGAGGGGGTGATAGGAGCTTGCTGTTTGGAAGAGGTAGGCTAGCTATGAACAGTGTGCAGAAGGCACAGAGCATAGCAGTCAGGAGACGTCCTTATCACCGCCCACAAATGGATTAGGACAAGCCCTACTTATTCACAACAAGCATTCACTAAAGGTCATCCCTTCCTTGACAAAGCTGTTCTCATAACGTTTTCTACTGCAGGGAGTCTGCACGATGGCCGTGGTTCTGTGAGTCACTTTCACATCATTCTGAGGCCACAGGAGGAGAGGAGAAATGTGGTATCATAACTATCATTTTGGAACATTTATAGAAAACCCAAAGCACACTGAATAGAATGAATTGTATTTTCAATTCAAAGGCAAATCTATGACATAAAAATCACTTTAACACAGGGGTAATAAAACGGTAAAAATTATTATTCTACTACAACAATTCAATCATATGTCATTTTAGTCTCTACCTATTATTCCTACCTCAAATAGTTTTTTCCACAGCCAGGACGAATTGGTAAAGACGCCAGTGGCACCAGACCCCAAGGCTATGTCCATGGCACCTGCAAGACACGGGCTTCAGGTCAGCGGTCAGTCTCTCCAGGCATGATGGGTTTCTCTGCTGCTGAAACCAAAACTTCACCCTGTAATTTGATTTTAGTATCTGCTTCACTTTCAAAACTAGAGAAGCTTCAGAAATCCTTACTGTATTTAACATCTTCCTACTTTCTCAACTAGAATTCAACTTCAATTATTAAGGAAAATGTAAAAAAGGAAACAATACCAAATATCACCAGTAACCTCATCCTCAGCATAGCCATTACATGTTTTTAATATTTCCTTCCAGATTTTTTCTGAACTTTCAAAAAACATAATTAAGACCATACTGTTTATGTCCAAGTATGTGTTCTTCCTCTTATGCTTCCTCTTTTAGAAACAAACGTTACAAAGTAGTTTTAATGATCTTAAAAGTCCATCGGGTAGAGGTTATCAAAATTCACTTCCTAAGGGACATTTAGGCATCTCTAATCCCTCAATATTTTTAATCACATCTGTAAGTATCTGCTATTAAGATTCTCTGCCCCTTTTTCTGTTTTTGGGAAAAAAGTATTATTATTTTATCGTGACGTCTTTGTTTCATCTGCATTTCCTTCTCCAACAAAGGTGCCTCTTTTTACATTTATGTATGTTTTTTAAAGGTTTTATTTACTTATTTGTGAGTAAGAGAGCATGAGAGAGAGCACAAGCAGCGGGGAGGGGCAAAGGGAGAAGGAGAAGGAGACTCCCCACTGAGCAAGGAGCCTGATGCGGGACTCAATCCCCAGGACCCTGGGATCATGACCTGAGCTGAAGGCAGTTTCTTAGCCAACTGAGCCACCCAGGCGCCCCTATATTAATACACCTTTAAAAATCAAGTTAAAAATCCAGACTTCCAGGTTCTTTGCAGGCACACGTTCCTGAATGTCAACCACAATTGGGTGCTGCAGCTCAGTGCCTCCTCTAGTTCTGGTACCAGCTCCTAACAGTTTCCTTTGTTACTCCCCTGGCCCTGTGCAAGCTCTGGCGCAGGGATCATGTTTGATTCCTAAGTATGTGCTGAGGGCCTAGCACACTGGAGCTCAGTATTTATGCAAAAGGAAAAGCAAACCCCACTATCATTCAGTAATAGGACACTCCTGGAACATCAGAGGAGACACCACAGAAGATGAGGAAAACTTTATAGTTTTCACAAGTCATGTCCAAGTTGCCTTTTTTTTTTTTTTTAAAGATTTTATTTATTTGACAGAGAGAGTGAGAGAGGGAACACAAACATGGGGAGCTGAAGCAGGAGAAGTAGGATCCCCACTGAGCAAGGAGTCCGATGCAGGGCCTGATCCCAGGATCCCAAGATCCCAACTTGAGCCGAAGGCAGACACCCAACAACTGAGCCACCCAGGCACCCCTCCAGCTTGCTCCTTAATTCTTAAGTATAGCTTTGTATGGTGGCTTCACATGCACTGCTTATTAGCATCTCCCCCAACAAAGATGGATAGTTGAAAATACAATTATATACACTGTTTTGTATACTTTTTTTTTTTTAACGATAAACAAAACTTCCCATATCCTCCCATTTCTTTGCAGTTGGCATCACTGGTTGTAGGACACCCAGTGAGTGATCCCCTAGATTTGCCAGTCTGTGGGTAAATATTTGCACACATCTCTGACTTAAGGAATACAGCAGACAGCCATCATTCCATTTTATCTTGGTTAACCCCACCAGCCACACACACACCACAATTATACAGACTCTCCAGGGAAGGGAGCAGCATGGAAGAAATCCATTCCCGTGTGTCACGAGGGCACTGAATTGTGTATTTTCTCCAAAAGTCACAAGAAAATTACATTAATAATTGGTTAATCATAAGGGATGTCAAACTGTTGATCATTTAAAACAAAAAGTAGTGACCCATTTGTAAAACTCTGTGATTCTGCATGACATTTGGGCAGCTCCGTCTGTCTGGTCATTTATTCCTTAAGGTTTTGTTACTCTCTACCTCCCAATTCTCTCTCAAGCCTATCCACGTCTCCCTACTGCTAGGGCTACCATCATCATCCACAAACTGGACTGCAGTAATAATGGTCTTAAAAACCAACAACAAGGGGCGCCTGGGTGGCTCAGTGGGTTAAAGCCTCTGCTTTCGGCTCAGGTCATGATCCCAGGGTCCTGGGATCGAGCCCCGCATCGGGCTCTCTGCTCTGCAGAGACCCTTTTTTATGGATGAGACAACTTTGGCCTTGTCCAAAATCACATGCTATTAAGATGTAAGACCAATTTAAGATCAGGGCCTCCATCTCTAAAGACTGTGTACTTCCTCCCACCATGAACCTGGGGTTGGAAAGTGTTTCTTATTCTCCCCTTTGATCACAGCAACTAGAACTCAGAAGGGGCTCTGTGAGTGTGTGGGGAACTTCAGCCAGGCCAACACCCAGGCAGTGTAAAGGCTCACCCATCAGCTTGCTCTTAATAACCTGGGGCCAACTTTCCCACCCTCAGACTAGGGAAAAAAAAGGAAGGGAAGGGAAGGGAAGGGAAGGGGGCTATGATTCCTCATTTACAGAAAGGGTATACTACCACCCACCTTACCACTGCCCCCCAAACACCGGCCTCAGGACCCCAAACCTCCAGCTCCCCTTTGCTAAATCGAACAGGGAGAAAGAAGACCACAAAAATACTGTAATGCTGGCTTAAAAAATAAAAGGACTCCTAGCAAATCTATGCACTCTTGTTAGAGCCCCATAAAAGGAAAACATGAATTGATTTCTGCTATAATAAAGGCTCACATGAGCAGAGGACAAATTAAACCCAAAAGATTTTTTTAAAAAATCTGAATTTTAAATGAGGCAGAGACAGAAACAGAATGAACCCTGGAAAGAGAACTGTTAGATGAAAGACTACTACTGTTTGCCACCTACAGCAAAGCAGTGCCTGTTGTCATCTCTTGGGGAATGAGTTCAGGACTCACAGACCCAGTGGGCTACTAGCCTTCCTTTAGCCAATGTCTGCCACACGCAGGGGCAGAGTTAAAGAGGCTTTCTAAAAACTCTTCCTGAACTCCACTACTCTGCTAGGGTAACACAGGCATCCCAGGTACAGTGCCGCAAGAGGGGTCAGGTAACTTGCTCATGGCTGAAGGGCTGTAAGAGGCCCAGCAGGAGACAGTGAGCTGATCTGGGCATTACGCCTCACTGCCTCTGTTAAATGAGGACCTTCCTACCCCCCCGCCATGTTTTTGTTTCTTTATAACAAGTACAAAAAGTTCATAAAACTCAGATAACATCAGATACACTGTCATTAATACAAACAGCTCCTGATTTGGGGATCTATCACTAATATCTTCAGACCTGTATCAAATAGCACTCATACCACAAAACATCTCAAGTCATTTGCAGAGGGGACTCTGGATGGGCTGATGTAACCTGCTTGTTATATTTTTAGAGCTGCAGCCTGGAATGTTTCAAAACAACAAACCTAATGTTTAGAACTGTTGACAACTGCAGAACAATTCCCCTGGTGAAAGATATTTGAATGCAGGTGGAACGAGCCAACTTTCAGAAAAATCATGCCTTGAGTTACGGTGTATACCCTATGCCAATGAGTGGCTTTTTCAAAGAAAGGCAGGAAAAGCACGCATCTGACCTGTCAGGGTGGCGGCATTTATGATGATCTTTGGGTTAAAGGTGTGTGCATAACAAAGGGCATCAGCCAGAATAAGCCTCCCCTCGGCATCGGTGTTATCAACCTGAGAAGAGAAGGGTCAAAAGAGTTAGGGTAAGAAAACACATGTCTACAATATCAACACAAGATACAACACTTCAAGTTAAAAATGAGGAAAGCTAGTGTGACACTTGCCAGAGTACCAAAAACATACGTATGCTTCAATTAGAATAGGAATCTATTTAATCTGAAGAGCAAATATAATTTAATAATCCCTGTACACAGAGCTGATGCCCAAATGCTCATGACTTCGGAAGCAGAAATAAATAGAAAATATCCAGCCCATTGTACCAACAAGTATCTAGCACGAAAAAGGAAAATTTCAAAATTTTCTGAAGACAAAGAAGCTAAAGAGTTCGGAAGGTTACAGTGAGGTGGCAGTCCAGCTCTTCAGACAGGAGGAACCCTTGCAATTTCAGCAACTTTGTAAAGTTGTTTAGAGTAGGCTCCACACCCAGCATGGAGCCCAACGTGGGGCTTAAATTCATGACCTTGAGATCAAGACCTCAGCTGAGATCCAGAGTCCCTTCTTTTAAACAGTGGCCAGGCATTAGGGGCAGTGCGTGCACGCATGCAGGTGCCCCAGCAGAAGACCCTGCAGCCACATCCCTAGGGCTGTAGAGTCCATGACTCAGGATGGTGTGCTCCACCTGAACACCAAAAGGGAAGAAGTTAATCAAGCATGGCACAGGTCTAGCTCTAGAAAACTGCTCACACTCTTTCTGCCTGGCCATGCTGTGCAAGGCTTGCTGCAGATTTGTGGTAATTTGTGTGCATGGTTTACAGGAAGAACAATAAGATAGAGAAAATACTTTTAAAATTCCCATGAAGAAATACTTCTGACTTTGTATGAAAAACTCCCTGCAATGAAGATACCACCCTCCCCTAAATGGAACCGATGCTCCGCTTCCATTCAAGGTGTGCTTATGTGGTGACTGGAGGTTCTTCTAGGATCATCAGGATGGGCAGGGCTATGTCTGGCATTCACACACCTGTATGGTCTTCCCGTTCTTGGCTTTGACGACATCCCCAGGCTTGTTCGCTCTACCACTAGGCATATTTTCACAAAGAGGGGCCAAACCTATTGGAAAACCATATATGAAGGAACATGGAACGTGCTGGGTCCACACTCAACACCCAACAGACCTAGGCCACTGGTGGGCCATCAGAAGTATGCCACAGACGCCCAAGTGATCAAATGTAGCATCACCAAGGACCTGACTGACATCGTGTGCGCCAGCCACAGGAAATGCACGTGTTTAACCAAAGAGTCTAAACTGATTCTATCATGAAGAAACAACCAAATAATCCAAATTGTGGACCATCACAAGACAAGCCTGAACTCTTCAAAACTGCCAATATCATGAAGGAAAAAAAGGGCAGGAAAAACATTCCAGATTAAAATAAAACAGGGACCTGGAAACCACATGAAATGTGTGATCCTTAACTGGCTCTTAGGTTTCAAAAATAAAAACGAGTGTGTTTGTGTGCGTGTGTGTGTACACAAAATGAACATTTTTGTAGACAAATGGGAAGTCTGAATTAGATGACTGTATCAATCCCTGGGAATGATAATGGTATGGTCATTACACAGGATGTCCTTGTTCTTAGCAGAGAGACACATGCTGAAGCATTCGGGAGTGACATGGCATGTCTGCAACTTACTTTTGCAAAACAAGACTAGGATACTGGCAGAGAAGGGGGAGGGTGCATGTGAGACAGACCTAACGGACGTGACACCGGGGAAGTCATTAACCAAAGCCTCCCCCCATCCCCACACTCCTCTGAAACACGGCAAACTCCCAGCACTGTGTCTGGCATCTGGAACTCCATGAAGAGCTGCTGCAGACTGAACGCTTTTTCTGTCTCACGCATTTTCTATACATCCTGCCTCGTAATCAGCCACAACCCCTATGAGACAATCACTGCATATGCCAGCAGTGCCCTTCCACCCTGACTACTGAGCATTTTTCACTGGACTAAATCACAGACTTGACATCATGTGCCCCTGCCTGCTAAATGCTTTTTGCAGAAGTACCAAAAAATCAATTCTAGCTACAGCCCATGACTGCAAAACACATTTAACTCAATCAGTTCAGACAAGACAACACTTAGCTCAACAGCTTCTGCTTGATGAAAACAATTTCTTGGTCTTTTCAGGTTAGAGGAAACCATGTCTGCTGTCTGTTCTGTCATCTGACCGGATTCCAGGACTCCCCAGGGCACCTCCTTTTGCCCCCTCACCTACGATGTTAATGGGCAGGTTCAGCTTGGCAGCAGACACGATGGCCGAACAGATTGTGGCAGCTCCTCCCATGTCTGCCCTCATGAGGTCCATATTTGCAGAGGTCTTGATGGAGATGCCACCACTGTGGGAGAAAAGGACAGTGTGCAACATCAGTGGCAACAAAGAGGACCCAAATCACTTCCTTAAGAACGAATATATACACAGAGGCATCATCTCCCTTGCAAAGAAAATTCAAATTTCTGAATTGAGAATCCGAATGATTTCAACATTTTAAAAGAGGATATTGCAAACTTTGCAAAAATATAAATGGGTCTCTTAGCTCATTTTATTTCTTTTTGAATGAAATGTAAGTCGTGTCAGTGGAAATATTACTATATCATGCGATCTGTGCTGCTCAAATCCCATCTCTGTATTTTCCCATTAACTCCTGACACCCACATAGACTTCTCTTTTCAGCAAATTTTAAGAATTGATCAACTTATTGAACCTGAGGGTCACGAACTGTTAGGGAAGGAAAGCCAACAAGCTCAGAAGACTGGAAGGATCCCCTTCAAGCTATGGAACAGAGGGACACCCCTAAGGTGTGCTTCATCCTGCTGATGGCAAAATACAACCTGAATCAAGCAGACACACAAGGAAGATGCTCACCCAGGGGCGCCCGGGTGGCTCAGTTGGGTTAGACATCTGCCTTCAGCTCAGGTCATGATCCCAGGGTCCTGGGATCAAGTCCCCCACCAGGCTCCCTGCTCAGCGGGGAGCCTACTTCTCCCTCTCTCCCCCTGCACCCCCGCTTGTGCTCTAACACTCTCTCTCAAATAAATAACTTCTTTAAAAAAAAGAATGAACAAAAGAAAAAAGATCCTCACCCAAAGCCTTAAAGACAGTGCTCAAATGTGAGAGCTCTGAAGGATTTCAGTTTTAGCAAAAACCCAAACTACTCCCCCAAACAGGCTTCTTTAACTACCTAGTGACTTCTCTGCTTCCAGTCTGTAAGAGTGCAGAAACCACTTGCTTCATGGGCTGGGCTTGGGGCCCGGGATCCAACTGTTGGGTTCTGAGACCTGCTGCCGACCTGCCCTTGTGACTCCAGAGTCTACTCCCTGCACGGAGGTCTGCTTTCCTTAGAGATTAAGTCCTAATTCTCATTCACCTCAGAAGCACCTGATAATGGGATGGCTGTCAATTACACCTAGAATTAAAGATGATCCACTGGCTCAGAATAAGGAAAGAAACACACTCTTGGTTCAAGAAGTCCACAGGGAACCCCAAGGGGGCGGGGGGGCAGGGAACACACCAGTACATGAGGTTGTTCTGTCTACTTACTCTTACTCTTCATGAGCAGGACTGTGGTTCAAAGTAACTGCCAATCAAAGAGCAGCAGTTATCACTGCGCACCTTTTAGATCCCTCTCAAATCCATCCATTTCTTTTCTATTGCATCCATCCTGGTGAGGCCACCACAATGTCACTGGGGTGTTTGCCATGGCTGCTGTAAATCAGGTCTCCCTTTATCAGTCTTACCCCCCTCATTTTATCCTCTCACACAACTACCTTTTTTACCAAAATAAAAAATACCTACCTCAACAAAAACACCTACCTCATCCTGGTAGCCTTTGTGTGTGTGTGTGTACGCATGTGTGTGCATGTAAAAAAATCATAAGCTAATTCTAAAACTGGTATGTAAATGCAAAGGATGCAGCTAAAGTAATTTTGAAAAAGAACGGCAAAGCTGGAGAACCCATATCACTACGTATCAAGACAAAGCTATACTCATTAGACACTTGGTCGCAAGGTCCTGGGGGAAGGACAGAGAGGCCAGAGTTAGGCCCACAATAATATGGCCAACTGATTTAACAATGGTGCAAGGTAGTTAGTTCAATGGAGAAAGGATAGTCTTTTAAGCAAAGTTTTGCAACAAATACACATCCATATAAAGAACAAAGAAAAAACCACAATGCTTTTGATAGCATGCACAAAAAATCAAAATGGATCATAGCTTTAAATGTTAAAACCATAACACTTAGAGAAGAAACAGGCTTTCCTTAGCTAGAAACCCTTCAGTTACTTCAATTATTCTTAGAGCAAAGTCCAAAATGCAACTGGGCCCAGAACCACCCAGCTCTGCCCACCTCTCCAGCCACTATGTGCTTCCTTCCCTGCTACACTCTGCCGGAGCCACTCTCCTATCTCTCAGGGCCAGGAGTTCCCTCATCCTTCCCACCTTGCAGCCTCCAGCAAGCTCTTCCCTGCCCTACTCCCTGCTGCAGTAACTCCTCTTACAATTCCCACCTTTTTTTTTTTTAAGATTTTATTTATTTATTTGACACAGAGAGAGAGAACACAAGAAGGCAGAGCAACAGGCAGAGGGAAAAGTAGGCTCGACTCCAGGACCCTGGGATCATGACCTGAGCTGAAGGCAGCTGCTTAACCCACTAAGCCACCCAGGCACCCCTACCATTCCCATCTTTAGCTAAACCTATAACTCCTTTAAGGAAGCTTTCTCTAAACCCAAAGACTACATCAGGTTTCCTTGCTAAATTATTCTCATAGCACAAATTCAAGTATGGATTTGTATTAACCATAAATTTCATACTGAGCATTAATGCTGCATCAAGATACTAGCTCAAGACAGTATAAAATCATCACAATTAGCAAGACAATTAAAAACAGCATAAGTTTCACTCTAATTTTTATTTGCTGTTGTGCTTTATGACAGACACTTAAGTCTTGTCTATGACTGCCTACGGATATAACTTAAAAATCAATATGAATAATGTGAACAATATGAGCTTGAATCTTTTAGTGATGGGCTACAGAATGATTGTTTGGAGACCAATGCTTTGAAAGAGAGAAGGCAGACCTCTGGGTGGAAGACCCTGCTAACATAAGGAAGACCCTGTTGGCGGCCAGCTCTGCCCAGGCTGGGTCTCATGGCATCTGCAAGCATTCCTGGGAGGACTGCACACTCATTCACATTTCAGGCAGACCATCTGAATGTGTGCACACATGTACTGGGGACACCTAGATTTTATGGATCTGTGCAAGTATTTTCCAAAGTAGTTTCCATAGACCATGAGTCCCAAGAGAACTAAATTCCCTCCAAAAGGATGCCTAGAAAACACTATATTCTGTGTCCTGAGAAGTCCTGTAGTTAAAAAAACAAAACAAAACAAAACAAACAAAAAACCCCACAACAAATAGCTCAGGTGTTTTATCTACTTTAGTTTTTGCCCAAGTAATCCTTTTTAACCCTCAAGCTTAATTAGCGACCAGTGCCTCCCACGGGAAATAGGGACCTACACCACCTCCTCCACCTCAGCTTCTCCTTATTTGGAATAACCAGTTCCCAATTCTAAAAAATACTAATGGTTCAATAAGATTAATGGGAGCTAGGCTGGTCGGCTAAAGCAAGCAACCTGAAGCAAGCAAAGGGGCAATGCTATGATCCAAACAGCTGTCTCCCATTATCCACATGAAGGAGCCTTAATATCCATACAGGAAAATCAAAGTGTACAGTGGAAAGATCTTAAGTCATTTTAAAGACAGACATGAGTTTGCCATCTGACTCTATGTATGAGTTATGGGGCTCTGAGCAAATTACTGCACCTCTCCAAGCCATGCTTTCCTTACCTGTAGGTGGTCTGCCTAACTCCTAGGAGTAAGATCAAGGATAACACATGTAAGATGCCTAACAGACTCTCTGAGACACAATAAGCATTTTACAAATGGCAGCTTAATACATTTAAAGTAACATATAAGCCTGGACCAGACACCATGCTTGTGAAGCAAACTTTAAATAAAAGATACAAGTACATACAGCGCATTCACCAAATGCAAAGCACAGAGACATAAAGAGGTACCTGTCAAAGGTAATTCCCTTCCCAACGAACACCAGGGGTGCTTCGCTTGCATTGGGGCTGCCTTTGTAGTGAATTTCCAAGAAGACTGGAGGCTCGTCAGATCCTTTGGCCACACTCAGGAATGATCCCATTTCCTGTTCCTCAATCCAAGATTTGGGTCTATAGGGCAGAAAAAGAGAAAAGTCAACATGCTTGGTTATCTCTATTTCAAAATAACTTAGAAATTCTTATGTAAAACTCTTAAAATGCATACACGTGTTAATGCTTCAATTATCACATCCTAGTTGCTTTCTGTATATTCTTGGGCCACTTGATTCTGAGCCGGTTTCCTCATCTAAAAAACGAGGCTGGGGCACCTGGGTGGCTCAGTCGGTTAAGCCTCTGCCTTCAGCTCAGATCATGACCCCAGGATCCTGGGATTGAGTCCCATGCCTAGCTCCCAGCTCAGCGGAGAGCCTGCTTCTCCCTCTCCCCACTGCTTGTGCTCTCTTGGTATCTCTCTCCCTTGCTCTCTCAAATAAATAAAATCTTAAAACAAACAAACAAAAAACCCCAAAAAACGAGGTCAATGGTAGATCTGTCAAAAGACAAGCCAACGAATTACCAAGAGAATTCACCTATAACGTACAATACAATGTCAGTTAACAGGACAGAGTCAGTAAGTACTCATTGCTTGATTTGTTCCCCCTAATCTACTGACCTCTATCTAAAGATTTCATGTAAGATAAAGTTAGCAAAGCTTTGAGACCATAAAGGATGCAGTTTCTGGGTGCAGTGCTTTATTTTTTGTATTTCTAAAAATGACTCAAAAAAAAATCAACCGATAAAAACAGAACAAAAACAAAAACAAAAAAATCTGACAAAGCTATAGTCCAATGACTGGACTAAAGCATCACAATTCTTTGCGGTTTCAGAGTTGCTGGAATCTGACTTTTTCAACACTGTCACACTACTTCTCATGGCTTCAACTGCAGTCTGATGTCTGCTTGAAGTGGGAAAACTAGTAATTACTTAACAAACACAGGATCACCAGGGGTGATCCCAGTGGGACAGCGTGTAATGCCACTCAGAAAACAGATGCCGTATCACTATTCCTGGCAGGTGAGGGGTACAAAGGTCTTTGTATTGATTTCTGGCTACAAGAACTAGGCCAGGAGAGAAATCCTACTCCCAACAGGCTAAGCAGAAAAACACCACACCAAGGAGTGCTCCTCCTACACTTGCCCATCCATTTAAACGTGAAAGGTATATATATTTATGCTCTTGTCCCTGTGTTAAGCCACAAATATTACTTCAGAGGGGGAAGAACATAAAGAAGGGATGACAATGAAAACACCACTTCAAAAGCAGCAAGGCTGTATAACGTGGGTATTTTAACCACAGACTCCCAGTACCTGATGTACTTTATGAAAGCCCTGGTCTTCTGGAAGTCCCATCTGTACTTCTCTGACTTAGAGCCACCTACACTAAGGCAGGTTTGGTGCAGCTTTCTCTGTTTAATGGGTTAAACCCTGCCTGCCTGACCTGCCTCATCCCTGCCTGAACCTTCCCTTGGCTGGCTCACAAGCCCTGGCAGTTTCCCAAGGGGCCACTGCACACGAGCTTCTGCATCTGAAATGCCCCGTCCGACTCTCTCTCCATATGCTAACCTCTGTGCAATCTTCTAGACTCTGCTTGGGACCCATTTTCCTTGGCAAGCCTTTCTGGCTCTTCTAGAACCCTCCTAGGCTAGGATCCTCTGCATACCCCTTTTCCCTGCCTATAAGCTCCTCCTTTCTTTGAGGGCAAAGACCACCACCCCCAACCTTTATATGCCAAACTCCCAGGCACACACAAGACGCGCCCTCACAGGTGTGTAACCACCACAGTCACTGTTTGCTAACATTAAAACAGTTCTGGTATCTCCTTAAATAAAACAAGAACAGTCTTTGTCAAGATACCTTTATAGAGACTAAAGCTTACCACAGGTTAAATATGTGCCAGCCATTCCAAAAATGTCATCAAGCTCTAAGTCCTTTGTTTTCTATAGATTACACATTTTTATTCACTCTGTCTAGACCACAGGGATTTTCCTGAGAAGTGTGAACTGTGGTCACAATTAAGCGCTGAAGAAGCCTTTTAAGTGCAAGCTCCCTTGAGATACAACATTGGACATAAAGAACTATTTAGGTAAAGCAAGTATCTGTTGATTCTTTTTAATCCTAAATTCCCCAATGCTCAGACCTGGTTTGCATTTAGGGTTATGGGGAGATTGCCGAGGATGAAGGAAATGGAGGGGCAGGCATTTACATCCCCCAGCCCAGCTGCTGACAACAACCACTCAGGCCTGCTGGGGAACACCAGCTCTGGTACTGAATCTGGGAGGCTACAAGACACAGATTCTCATTTCATACCAACTTATGAATGCTGTGCTCTTTATTTCTGTCAGAAAGAGAAAAGACAGGAGCTCACCCAAAGGAAACATGATATATAAATTCCTCAACAAACAAAACAGTTACCATTTGATCCAATAATTCAAAGTACACACACAAGAGACACCAGAGTATGTTCACACAAAAAACATACACTGACACTCCCAGCCCTATTACTCAAGGTATCCAATAGGTAGAAACAACCCAACATACACCAACTGATGACTGCAACGCCGGGGGGGTGGCAGGGGGGGCATGAGGGACAAGATGGAAATGAAGAGTGCCTGCTAATGGGTACAAAGTTCTCTCTGGGGTAATGAAAACGTTCTAAAATTGATTGAAGTAATGGTAGCACAACTCTGTGAATACAGTAAAAATCGATAAGCGGCCCCCTTTACGTGGTATTTATACTGTATGCTTTGTGACTGTATTTCAAGAAAGCTGTTACAAACACACACACACACACACACACACACACACAGTATGTACTGTGAAGTCAAGGTGCTTGTTCAAAGGCATGAAGAGAATCTCAAATTGAGCCCTTATCCTAGCTTGTCTGTGGCTGCCAGTGGGTCATCTTATCTCCCTGGTCTTGAGTCGCTCCTCTGAATACTGAGGATGTTGGACTTTTAGGAACTCCAACACTCCTGCCTGTAACACCCTGAGTCTATGACAGGACCCTGCATTACCTGATGTGGACCTCTGTTTTACTACTAGCACTTTTGAGATTCTTCTCAATAATTTCAGCAAATTTAGTTGGCGTCATCTCATTGGCTGGAGTCTCCATCAAGTGGCGTGCCAAGTTCTGCCCAGAAGCAAAGAGGACACCCTTCTGCCAGGCCTCCTGGTCCCCACTGGTGGAAGAAAGCACAAGATCACTGTCAGACAACCTCTCAAGATACTGTGTTGCAGCTAGGAGGGCTCTTACCCTACAAAAACAAAAGGGGAAGACCCCAAGCGCAAAATGGACACACGAGACCTGGATCTTTCTCTGCTCTGACCCAGGCTAACAGGTACCAAGAGCTAGAAAACAGGGCCCTGGCTGAGCCAAGTTAGAGGAGGGAAGCATTTCACATTTCATGTGCATGAAAAAGGGTAGACTGATGGGTCTCCAAAGTCCTAACTCTAACACACAAACCAATGGAGGAGGTTTCCATCTTTCCAACAGCCCACTGTGTCCTCCTTCACTGCAGCAGGGATGAGGCAGCCCCCAGTGCTTGTATGGAGCAAGCACACTCAACAGTCCCGAAGTGAAAGCGAAGGCCTTTCTGCCTTCTTTTTGCCCAGGTCAGGGCTCTGAACACAAGTGCACCAAAGGGCAAGGACCAGCTTGCAAAGAAAAGATACAGGCGGGGTGCATGGGTGGCTCAGTGGTTTAAAGCCTCTGCCTTCGGCTCAGGTCATGATCCCAGGGTTCTGGGATCGAGCCCCACATCGGGCTCTCTGCTCTGCAGGGAGCCTGCTTCCTCCTCTCTCTGTCTGCCTCTCTGCCTACTCGTGATCTCTGTCAAATAAATAAATCTTAAAAAAAAAAGAAAAGAAAAGATACAGGCATGCGTGTCATGATCTCGGCTCCTCTTGGGCACAACAGGAATTAATTTGCCATGTGTTGCACACTTGACAGTGTCTTTCAATCATAAAAGCCCTATGACATTGGCATTACAGCTCTACTGAACAAATGAAGAAAGTGAAACAGAGATTTTGGTCACTTCGCTGAGGTTACCCAGCTAGCAAGTCGGAGAGCCAGGATTTGAAGCCGGGCTGAATGGTAGCAGAGCTCTCATTGCAAACCACTCCCTCACAGCTGCCAAACCCCAGGCTATATCAAGACCCCACTGCCCTCACAGCACCATCTCCTGAAGGTCCCACCTCTGTCTATGCCTGACGGCAGAGGCTTTATCTCCTAGAACCCAGGACAGATAGGGCTGCAATGTAGTAGGTACTCAGTAAGGCTGCTGAAAAATGACTCTCCCCACAAGACCATGAGGGCAAGGACCCTGAGAGCCCTCTATCTGTGTATCCTGGCATTTGTATCCTGTAGCCAGCAGATGCTGGCTAAATGGAAATTATTCATAACAACACTTGCTGGGACCTGTCACCTCATTCCTCCCTCTTCAGAGACTGGGTTTGGCTTCCCAGTAACCAGCAAGCATGGAAGGGCCTAGGAAGCCATGGGTTGAAACCTGCACCTGGCGAAAGCCAGGAGCAGAGCATAGGGACAGTCACCACACTTGTAAAATGGCTGAGGTGATGGGGGTGGTCCCAGACAAGCTGTGTGAAGTGCCCACAGTGAGAAGCAGGAAGCTCCTAACCAAAGGCCCCACTATCTGAATGTCAGGAAATGCAAGCCTGATCTTGGTTTTGTTCCAGCACCTTCCATGGAGCTTTGCAGATACGACAACCTTCTTCTTCTGCTTTAGGTCATCATACTCGTAGAGACCAAGCACCGCTCCTTCCGCAGCCGCCTGGGCATCTCCACAGGGATCCACCTCCACAGAAGAGATTTCCAGGTCTTGAACCTGCCTGCACCCCGCTTCAGAAGGACAGAGAAAAACCAGAAAAAAATGGAGTCAGTCAGAGGCAACCCAATAGCAGAAGGCAGAGGCATGGTTGTGGGCTGAGAAAACAAGAGATCTGGGGTTCCAATCCTACTGGCACTTGACCTCTCTGAGCGTCCTTCTGTGAAGTGAGCCTGTGTCCACACACACAGGTAGTGGGAGGACAGACTCACAGATAAAAGGGCTGGCCCGGCCCCTCGTAGAACGGGCCCTCAGAAGCAGCTGCTATTACTACTGTACAACTTCTGAAACACCAGAATTTCCTGACAAAGCTTTCCAGTCACCAAGAGCGGGCCAGATTAAAAATGGGAGAGGAATAATGACACTGAAATTATATCTTACTCACAGAACTGAGTAAGGTCCATTAGTAACAAAGCATTTTATGAAGATCAGGTCAGCAAAAAAAAGTCCCAAATAAAAGTTATGAACGAATCACTCAACATGAACTTTGAAAGCAGATTTAACAAGGAGAGATGCTATCCACAGGGCCAAAGATCAATCAAGCTAATGATCACTGCCTCAGCAATGTCTCTCAAAGCATCTCTGACCAGTCTCTGTGGTAAAGGCCTCATTCTGCTGCTCAGCCCCTAAGTGACTCAGTGGCATCTACCTCAACGTGTAACCCATGCACGTGGCAAACTGGGACAGACACCTACCTCCGGTAACGAGTAAGAAACAAGCACCCCACACATTGCGCCCATTTCCTTTAATTGTAAGTAATAGGATTCCACATCATTTAAGCCAAGCAACACCAGGTTTGTATTACAAAAGGGAAAAAAATCCGCCATAACTTTCTGGTAAAAGAGAGCTCTAAGGTCTATAATGCAGGAGGCAACAAGTAAATGGTCGCAAAACCTCCAAACACAAGCTACGGAAATATCAGAACTAAAATTTCAAAAGCTAGCCTTCTGTATCTACGTAAGGCCAGGCATACATGTAAGGGAAACTGACATTTGCTCCAGAGAGTGTTTTCTCTGAATGTGGTGGAAGGTGGTGACGGATATAAGCACCAAGTGAGCGGAAAGGGACCATCTTAAAAAGGACATCCTCGGGCCTCTCCATCAACCTTGAACTTCGAAAGTGCAATCACCTGCAACAGCGACTCTGATGTTTTCTTTGCCTTCATGCCAGTTTTCCTGGTCATCGACTCCAGCTGCCTTTCTGCCGAGGCCGACCACCACCACGCTGGGGAAATCCTGTTCAGCACACGCACAAGATCAACCCCTTCATGTCTTTACAACATCCATTTCCAGCAGGGAAAGGTCTGGGAGCTCCCACACAATTACTTCACCTCCTCACAGGAACCTCCCCATGAAATTTGGTTATTCTGTTCTATTTTACCCTGTATTCTTGGTAAAACTGTACCATTTGTGTGTTTAGATATTTATTTATTTATTTATTTATTTGACAGACAGAGATCACAAGTAGGCAGAGAGGCAGGCAGAGAGAGAGGGGAAAGCAGGCTCCCCACTGAGCAGAGAACCTGATGTGGGGCTTGATCCCAGGACCCTGGGATCATGACCTGAGCCAAAGGCAGAGGCTTTAACCCACTGAGACACCCAGGTACCCTCCCCCCCATTTGTGTGTTTAAAAGGTAGAGTAAGGAAAATCTTGCAAATAATTCTATGCAAGCCTGTGCCACAACTATGGAAACTGAACAAAGAAAGCCCATAGACTGCAATGCAATGCTTCTTAATAGTCAACTGTCTCTTCACAATCTTAAGTAATATTTGTGGCTTAACACAGGGATAAAAGCATACACATGATCAGATACAAAATTTTCTGAATGACTGTGCAGTCACAGTACTTGGCACTGAGGAGGGGCTCACAAAGGCTTTGCCAAATAAAAATTTATCTTCATCTCATACCTCATGCAGACCATAAAAGGTTCGGGTTTTGCCTGCTTTCAGAGGAGGTCCAGATCTAAAATGAGAGGAAATTTTTGTTTTAAAAACTAGTTGTCTCTGGTCCTTTGGAAAGTGACATATATATACCTTTCACATTATTACAATACTCTGCTGCTTCTGTGAATTTGCTGCATTTATGTTTTTATCAAAATACATATTTTTCAGATGCAGTACTTCTAATTCTAGCTCAAAAATCATTTAGGAAACTTCCACATGGGATTTAGTACATACTTCTTTGAAAACAACTACAGAAAGCAATGCCTTGGGTGGGTAATGTGTGGCTACAGAGGGGAGGGGAGACAGAGCACTGGACGAAGGCTAGCCCCGAATCTCCCATCTTTCGTAATGGCCAAGCTGACAGCAGTGTTCAGCAGGCAGGCTCTTGGGGTGCGTGGGGAGGTTCTGTACAGATGGGATAATGGGCAATTTCCAAACAAAGCAGGTGGCAAAGAATAATTATAGCCAGAAGACTGGATGCCCTGATGCCACAGCTGACAGTTATCTGTAGGAAGGCCAGGCTGTACTGTCCTCTAACAGTGGATTTTGGATTAATGAATTAATCACCGTCTACTGATGAAGGACTGGGAATTGAGAAGAAATGCAAATTCTATTACTCCGGTATTAGACAATTACTGTAATTATCAGACTGTATTCCAACAGGTTATCTATAATCCAAATAATATACACTTGCAGTGGCCTTATGCTGACACTTCCCTTTCTGCCAAATGTGGCCAACAGCTCAGAAGGTGCTGGAAACTACAATTTTTCTGTACTTTCTCTAAATTATAGCTAATCTGAGTACTCTCAGTAGCAGGCCCCACCCAAATTTACTGAATTAGAATCTGTAGTTTAACTATACCCTCAAGGGATTCACTTGGAGACTCTGAAACTCAAGGCACACCAAGAATGGAGCTGTACCAAAAACTGTTTTGAACTAGTCCAGGGACTAGGATGAGTGTGGGATAAGGAAATCTGGTACTTTCCAGATCTTCCTGGGTCAGTCTCTCACAACCTGTTGCTGATTTGAAGTGGCCTGACTTCTCAGAATTGCAGACTCACCCCTACTGAAAGGCAAAGTACCAAAGTACATTCCAGGGGCAAATACTTTCACTTTCACTGAGAAGATAATGGCCAACTGACTTCCATTCATTTTTACGTACTAACAATAAAGCATTAAAAAAATTCTCTTTCGATTTCAGGGCATTTTAAAAACTGGAGCCCATAGGTGAATACTTACATGTTCAAAATTTCTCTCAACTTTCCAGACACCAATTTATTGAAATTCTCTCCTGCACTCGTAAACTGTGGCACATCATCTTCTTTGTCTTTACTATAGATTCCTAAAACAAGACCCTGAGAAAGAATAAGCAAGAAAAAGTAAGTATAATTAGAGATTGCCGTGAGACTCAGAGTTCCCCACGTTCCAGAAGAAGCAAATAATTCCACCCAAACTGTGTTTCCCTCAAGGACAAAGCCAAAAAAGAAGCAGGTGCTGGGCAGTCAGCTACACTTACATCCTGCCTAAATGTTCCTGCCAAAGCAAGACTCCCAAGTAGTACCTGTCCTGGGTCTTCATGGTGCCTCCCAAGAAAGGGCTTTCACAGCATAAAGGGTTTCCTTTACTTCCAAACAAAGAAGGGCGGAAAGGTGTTTTGTTTAGGAAAACAAGTCTGTTTTTAACCAAGTTAGACCACAAGGGGATTCAGAACATGCCACCCCAAAATATGCCACTTCTTAACTAAAAGCAGGTGAAAAAATTTCCTGTAAGAAAGGTGCTCTCCCTGTACTAAGAGAACATTCTTATCCCCAGAGACTGGGAGTCAGCACCAAAATGGACCCACACAAACAAATCTACTAAAATAACCCTCATCTTCCATTAATCTCCCCTCTCCATACTTCACAGTCACTGTCACAAAATTTCCTGCCCCAGCTCAACCCCCTGTCTCGTCACATCCCAACAATTGCTCATTCTCTGTTTAAAAAGGTATAGAGGCCGTCAGGCCTCAAGGCTTATGGGTCTTCATTCTCCTTTCGAAGATTCCCACGTCCATGTAAAAATATCAAACAAATTTTGTACACTCTTCCCTGTTAACCTGTTATACATCCCTTCAATTCCCAGGTGCAGCCACAGAAGCCTGCTGAGTAGAAGGAAATTTTCCCTTCCCTACAATCTCCAAATGCAAATTTCAGGTATTCTGGGATGGCACCACAGTAAAGCCAATGGCTGCACCTGCCAATACAAATATGCACTCTGGCCAATTCCTAGGCTGAACGAAGGATGCATCTTCACAGAGAGGCGGCAGGGGCAGGAGTAGAGCCCTGTGCCCAGCATTTAGCAGCTTATCCTGTCACGCCTCAAACAACTGAAGGAAGGAAGTCAACCTGGGAATCACTGTTTGTCTTTGCACAGCAATTTTTACTTTAAAATGTTTTCTGCCTTACAGCAACTCTGTGAGGTGGAAAGAACAGTACTCTTCTTCCCACAGACTGAGAGAGAGAAGAAACCTGGTCTGATCTACTAGCCCATGTGAACCAGAACTGAGCAAGAATCTTAATTCCTTCTCTGACAATCCCACCACCTTTCCAAAAAATCACACTGGTCCTTGGAGCAAACTGTTCTTTCTCTTCTTCATCAAAAAGATTACTCTTCTTTGGTGTAAATTTTCCAGATTCTAATTTTCCCAAGATTGCCCATTGCCTGGAATTCGGTGGAACCAAGTGGGGAACTAAGGACACAGGACCCAGCGGTCACCTGGAAAGGATGTTGCACAGTATTGGAAAGAACACAGGACAAGGCATCTGGCCCCCCTGCCACCTGCGATACTGCTGGAGGCCTGAGCTCAGTCCCTATCTGGAATATTCCTTGCCAGACAGAGCCATTTTCTTCTGGTCCTTAAGCGTGATTCCCAAGCTTGTGTCTTCTTCCACAAAACCATTCACCTTTCCAGATCTTCGACATCCCAATAGCGACCTTCATAATTTTTTTAGTTCAATTAGATGGAAAACGCTTTTCTCCTGCAAGACGCTCTCCTCCTAATTTCACAAAGATATGGGTCCCTGTGCAAAGCCCTTTTCCCTAGAGAGACGCTATTTTTCCCCTAGAAACTCGGGCAATTAATTTAGTCCCGGAGGAGCTGTTGTCCTGGCCTTCCACTTCAGGGGAGATTGGGGGGAGGGAGTGGAGCCCGAGACTGGCCGCCTCTGGGACCTTAGAGGACGCTGCACCTCACCAAACGCGGGCTCTGCCCTAGCTGCAGTGGCAACACCCCCGCACTGTCCTTTCCTGGGGCACAGCGCGGGCTAAACAAAACAAGGACTCAGGACTCGGCACAGAGTGCGAGCTCAGGGCACGGTGGCCGCAGGTATTACTCTCTCGGCCGGAGTTCGGAACCCGGCACTCTCCGCCTCCCCCCGCCCTCCCCCCCAAGCAAAGGATGGAAGAACGGACACCCTCGGCAAACAGCTTGGGGGATGGGCAGCCCAACGCCACCTGCCCGGGCCAAAGCCCAGCTCGGCAATGCCAGGGAACTTTTGAACCGGGTTTTCGAACTTGGCGCAGAAGCCAGACAGCGCGGTCTCGACCATCCCTCGAAGCTCCCCGGTCGCCCGGAGCGGAACTCCCGTGACGGCCTCTCACCTTCGTCATGTCTGCGGCGGCGAGACCCCGTGCCCAGAAACGCTTCACGCCCAGACGTCGGAGGACGACTCGCCCGGCAGCCGGAAGGGGCAGCAAGAACATCTTCCCAGCTCGGCCCCTGCGCCGCCCTCCAGCGAGCACGTGGTGATTTGGGGGGGACGGGCGCCGGCCTGGGGGTGGGGCTTTCGGGGACAGCGTGCGCGCGCCCGGTGGGGTGGGGGGCAAGGAGCCAGGGAGAGGCCGGGCAGGCGTCAGGGGCGTGGCTGGAGGCCACGAGGGGCGTGGCTTTTGGGTACGGTCTGGCTTGCCCGCGGACGAGCTTGGGCGGGACCGAGCCGACGGCGCCTGGGGGCGGGGCAGATGTCAGGGGGTGGAGCGGGAAGGCGCGCGGCCGCATACTGGGCGGTGCTGGGATGGACAGGCGGACCTGGCGCAGGCTCTGGGGCGTGCCAGCCTGCGGGTCCCGGTGCCGGCTAGAGCTAAGAGGCGGGCGGAGTCTCGATGACGCTGTAGGGTGAGGGGCGGGAATGGCGGTGGGGCTCCGGGAAACCAGGGAGAGGTAGGTGACGTGGGGTTTTACTGTAGAGGTCTAACCAGGTATTAAAGGCTCTCCTATCGAGTTTTTTTTTTAAGAAACCCTAAGTATTGCTTTGGAAAATAGGATCCTTGTGAATAGTGCTCAATGTTTTAACACAAGTTTCCTTTTTAAAAAAAGGTCTTACATTTTTTATTGTAAAAAAAAATACATGGTTGGGGGCACCTGGGTGGCTCAGTCGGTTAAGTGACCTACTCTGGATTGTGGTTCTGGTCTTGATCTTGGGTCAAGAGGTTCGCCTCACCTTGTCTCTGCTTTCAGCCCAGTCTACTTGTCCTCCCTCCCTTTCTGCCCTTCCCTTAGCTCCTGCTAGTGCACTCTCGCTTTCTCTCTCTCTCTCTCTCTCTCCAAAAGTGAATAAATAAAATCTTTTTTTTTTTTTAAGTACATAGTTGAATGCAACTCTGAGAACATTGGGAAGCACAAGGAGGAAGGCATTAGGGAAACTATCCTTAATATTACACCAGTGTCCGATCCTAATTTTAGCTGGATCTTTGATTTTAGTTTAGGGCACAGGGAGGTGGTGGGGATACACCAAATGCACAGTGTGCTTCAAGGACCACAGCATTTACATCTTCATATACTTAATGGGGTAAGGGAGAAATAAATGTCATAGCCTCCCAATAACTCTTGTCCTTACCAAACAATATTACTGACCACTTTGGGGTGTAAGACTTAGCCATTGATCAAACCTTAAGGTTACAAAGTGTTCCCTAAGTTCTTTGTTAGAAACTGTGGATTTAAATGTCCACGGCCTCAAGGACTTTATTATGTAATAGAAGCAAGATATATCATGAGTGTAAGAGATAAAAAGAGACAGCCTTTCATGATATATGCCTATGCCCCAATTCCTCTGTTCCCTTCTCAGCTTGACGAAGACTTTGATGGCACACCATCCAGAAACTTTGATAACATTCCATGTGTGGGTTATGTGCACTTCCTTTGCTCTCACAGCCCCTTGTCTCAAAGAACTAATTACCTGTAGGCTCATTGTATGTTTCCACCCAATGTTTTTGTCTCTTGATTTCCAATGCCTAGATCTAGAGTGTAGACAGTGTCTGGCACATACACAAGGTGTTTACATAATGTTTGAATGAAAGCATGATCAAGGTCTAGTGGATATAGATTTGATAATTGAAGAATAGAATAGGTCTCACTTGTGGTCTTTAGATAATAAATGCAAAACCAAAAAAGAAAAAAAAAAGCTTGAAATGAGCCAGTAGACTGAGAAGGATTTAGATGATTGAGGAGGACATGAAAATATGGAGACGTATGAGGGAGGGTGTTGGCTTGGCTTGGGGTATGAGGATCATGCCTGCCTGGAATGAAAGGTGGTTATAAAAGAGAGTGATGCTGAATTAAAGAGGATCTTGAAAGGCTGGAAGAGTTTATAATTGATGTGGGAGTTCACTTGGACTCATTAAGTACTTTGTAGGAACTGGGAGAAGTACAAGCTGTGCTTTAGTACGATTGATAGATATGGCATGAAGGGTACAAAAAGATTGAGCAGTGTAGGTGGGGGAAGGTTATGCTTCCCTGGAAACCTGTACCTGGTGCAGAGAGACTGCCTGGAGTCTCCTCTGCCGTATCTGATTCAGATTCCAAGGAGCTTCTTTCACAACTCTGTAAATTGTTATGCAATACAAATCTTGTTTATAGACAGGATAATGTAGGTCAGAGTTGGAGCTCTTGGGATAGTGAACATGTGGAGATTCAGGGAGAGTGATGCACTTGGAGAGGGCTTGGAAGCCCCACGCCCCTTCGCACATACCTTGCCCCACACATCTCTTTCATCTGGCTGTTCCTGAGTTATGCCCTTTTATAAGATGCCTGCAATATAGCTTCTAGATGGTATATGCCATTGATTCACTTTGCAGGAGAGAGTGCTTCTTCTCCTCACTCCTCTTCAGGATGGAGTCAGCCAGACATTTGAAACTTGGGTGAAGGACACTCCAAAGCTGAAATCCTTGCAGGATGAAAACCGTGTTCTAGAAACCATAAATACTGAATACTATAAACATTAATGATGAAACATGGAGAAGAGAGATGTCCAGTGAGTAATCTGGCTCTGAAGGCTAAATATCTAAGGAGTGGAAAGAACTGACCATCAGCTGCTTGAATACTACTTCCCTGCTGAGAAGTCCAACATAGCCCATAGACCATGTGGAAGAGCCAAAAGGAGAGGAACTGAAGTCCGGGAGACAGCAGCCAGAATCAAGCTCCAGATGTGTGAGAACTGGAGTTCACATGATTCCAGCCACAGCCTTTGAGCTTTCTTGCTAATATGTCAAGGAGCAGAGACAAACCCTGTCTGCATTATTACCCCCACAGAATCTGTGAACATAATAAATACTGTAATTTTAAGCCACTCTTTAAAAATGTAGGCCAAAGTTGATGGTGGCTCAGGCTAGGGTGCTGAAGTGGAGGTATTGAGATATTGTCAGATTCTGGGAAGTGGAGGGATACCTGGGTGGCTCAGCTGGTTAAGTGTCTGCCTTCAGCTCAAGTCATGACCCCAGAGTCCTGGGATCAAGTCCTGTATGGAGCTCCCTGCTCAGTGGGGAGCCTGCTTTTCCTTCTGCCTGCCACTCTCCCTGCTTGCACTCTCTTTCTCTCTCTCCCTGACAAATAAATAAATAAAATCTTTAAAAAGGAATAAATAAAGTGGGACCATCAGAACTTCTTCATGAACTGGAGTTTGGGTGTGAGAAAAAGGAGTCAAAGATGACTCCAGTTTATGGTCTGAGCAACTATAAGGAAGAAGTTGCCTTTACTGAGAATGGGAACTAGGCTGCCATCAACTAGGAAGGCTATGGGTGAAGCAGGTTTGCAGGAGGTGATCAGTGATGTAAGATGTCCACTAGACATCCAAGTGGAGATGTGGAGGAAGTAACTTGATGTAAGTCCGGAGTTCAGGAGAAAGTTCTGGGTTGGAGATATACATGTGAGAGTCATTGGCATGAAGATGGTACCTAAAGCCATGAATCCATGAAAGGAGGAAGGGGGGGAGAGGGGGGTGGGAAGCAAAGGAACAAGGACTGAGTTCTAAGGGCCCTCAACAGAAAAATGTTGAAACAAAGAAGAACCAGCCCAGACCACAAAATGTAGCAACCAATGGGGCAGGAAGAAAATAGAGAATAGTTTCTCGAAAAAAAAAACTCAAGATTTCTGTAAAATGGAAGAGAAGACTTCCTTCTCCTCCCCCTCTCTCCTTCTCTGTCGCTGGAATGCAGCCTTAGTGGGACGAGCTGTAAACCACAAGACACAGGAAGCTTGTCACCAATAGCATGAGGCCAGTGAATTATTTCTGGACTGCTAACATACCAACTGTTACTTTGTTTAAGCTACTGTTATTTTGTCCTTTCTTCTAACAGTTGACATGGAATTCTAACCAATACACACAGATAACACTACAGAGCCTGGCTCCAGATATTTCAATTCTGCCACCCTTGTTTTAAAATGAAGTGTTTCCTACTTCTTTGGGACAACTTTGGTTGTCTTTTTTCTTTTCTAAACTGGACAAACTCTTGTGGGGGCTTGTTGGAAGTTCAGAATTGAGATAATAAAACACATCATGATGTTACAGCATTATCTGGTTTCCTTTGACGGTGAGTGTAGGCAGAGAAGCTGTCAAATGGGCTGGTCTGAAGGAGAGGGATGTGGTCTGCTGCTGCTCCTTAAAACACACATTTAAGGGTGCCTGGTCAGCTCAGTCAGTAGACTGAGTCAGTGACTCTTAATCTCGGGAATGTGGGTTCTCTGCCCACATTGGGTGTAGAGGTTACTTTACAAACATAAAATCTTAAAAAAATACATATCTAAACTAATGTAACATCATATGTTTATTACCCTTCAATAAAAATATATTTTTTACTATTTTATTTATTTATTTGACAGACAGAGATCACAAGCAGGCAGGGGGGTGGGGAGCAGGCTCCCCACTGAGCAGAGAGCCTGATACGGGGCTCCATCCCAGGACTCTGGGATCACAACCTGAGCCGAAGGCAAAGGCTTAACCCACTGAGCCACCCAGGTGCCCAATAAAAATATTTTTAAAATCTTACACATTTTTATTACAAAAAATAAATTCACAGAAAACAGTAGCTTTGTGAGGAGTGTTTGATTTTCATTTGCAGGTATTATGCACTGTCCCAGAAAGTCATCAATTTATATTGCAGTAGATGTATGAGAATCAAATTGGGAGGAATTTGAGGAAGTTGGCACCGTATTTCTGATTTGGTTCATTGGTATGTTAGTCTTTCACCAGGCCCAGCTGCATAATTTTTGGAGCTCAGCATAGAATGAAAATATGGGGTCCCTTCTTCAAAATGATCAAGAATTACAAGATGGTAACAGCAAATCATTAAAGCAAGTGTTGGGCCCTACTAAGCCTGGGGACATATGCAACCACACACACCACCTACACCTTACATTATAGACTTCTGTGCTGAGAGCCTCCTGGCTGGAAAGCCCTATATGTAGCTCTGGTGTTGAACACCATGCTCAGCTTCATAACATGAATTGTGTAGCATCATCAAAGGAAGAAGGGAGGTTGCCTACGGATTGAGAGCTCAAGAGTTTCAAATGCTCCTGAGATTACAGAGCACAGCAAGAGAATATTTCATCATATTTGTCAAGAAAGAGGCCCTGGGTTCACATCTCCATGACAATACCTAGCACTGCTTGTTTGTAATTTTGCCCTAAGTTAGGAACAATTTCAGCTGTAAGCAGCAGAATATTGGACTAATAGAGGCCCCAAGAAGCACCAGTTTGTTTTTCTCATATAATAGCAAGTCCAGTGATAGGTTTTTCCAATGTTAGTTCAGCAGCTTCATGATGCCCCGGTGTTCTGGCTCTTTGCTTGGCGGTTCCTTCGTGGTTGCATGGGGATATAGGCGTCCTATCCAGACTCAGGGTGGTGGGAAGCAGGAAGAGATGGCACCAGCTACATCTATCTTCCCTTTGCTTGGAACCTACCAGCAATGCTGATCCCACGTGGCCTCCCTACTCAGGGTACTCTCCTCTGGATTGCAGTCTGCTGAGGGTGGCAACACTGGCAGAGTCAGGTCCCCTATCTAACACCCCCCCCCCCCCCGACCGTGCTGGGAAAGTGAAGCTTCTGGCTGATCCCTGAGGAGGTGGGACTCCAAGGGGGAACATTTCCCTCACCAGAAGGGGAGAGTGTAAGAGGTGCTGGGAACCCAGCAAACCTGAGAGGCCCACACAGCCCTGGACAGTCGTGCCTTTTGTATGCAGTTTCATTTTCTGTGGTTTCAGTTACCCTCTGTCAAAAGGCGGTCTAGAAGCAAGTGATCCTCCTGACCGGATCATCTAACAGAACTTCCCACCCAACGCTCCCCCATGATGCCTACGTCATTCCACTTACTTCATCTTGTCCCGCAAGACCTTTACCACCTCACATCATCAGAAGAAAAAGAAGGGTGAGTAGAGTGCAAACAGGTATTCTGAGAGAGAGACCAATTCATATAACTTTTATTACAGTATATTATTGTCATTGTCCTAGCTTAATAGTAGTAGTTCTTGTTTTTCATCTCTTACTATGGCTCATTTTTTACTTTATTTTATTAAAGATTTATTTATTTATTTATCTATCTATTTGAGAGAGAGAGAGCATAGTGGGGTGAGGGTCAGAGGGAGAAGCAGACTCCCTGCTGAGTACGGAGTCTGACGTGGACTCTAGGATCATGACCTGAGTCAAAGGCAGATAGATGCTCAATGACTGAGCCACCCAGGAGCCCTTGTAGCTGATTTTTTAGAAAGTAAACTTCATTATAGGGATGTATGTATAGAGTTCAGTACTATCTGTGGTTTCAGGCATCCATAAACCATTATGTAGCTTCATGTGCATTTTTTTAAATTTTTTATTTTTTACTTCATGTGCATTTTTAAAGAAATTCTTACACAGAGGCTTAAACATATTAGAGACTCATCATCTCATGTGAGAGAAGACAAAGGCTGGTACATTGGCTGCCTAAACTTATCACATGCTCAAATTTCTTCTGTCTTTCTACTCTACCATATTTAGTGTTAAGCAAAAGACACCTATTGCCGAACAAGCAGAGCAGGAGTCCAAGCTCTTGTGCCTACCGCCATCTTGGTATCAGAGCTGTCAAAGAAAAATGAAATGCAGTCAAGCGCTGGATGGAGCAATGCTTTATTCACATAGAGCAGAAATGGCAAGGTACGCTTCAGTAGTGGTGGTCTGTCCACCATGGCCGATGCCTTTCCCTGAAAGCCAGTGCAGGCGACTGAACTATTCATAACCCTCTCTTGCCTCAGTAGCAGGACCCCTCCCCTTTCCCAGTGCACTCTGGAATACTGAAAGCTGGGGGCAGGCCTGTGGGCCGTTGATTGACACACATGCTTCAGAAGAACAAAGGAACACACACTGAGTGTGAAACAGGTGATGAGTCCAGCCCAGCCTGTGTGGATTCTTTATCTCTAGGTAAGAAAGTGTTCAGGTCCAAGCTCCATTGTTAGGTGGGGATTGAAAGACAGAGTAAACAAGAGGGCCTCTCCCACCTGTTAATAAAGAGTTTGCATCCTCAAAGTCATTTGGTTGCTGGAAAGTCAGCCATTGTCTCTGCCTTCCAAATAGGGTGAAGGGTAAAGACCAAGCCCCCACCCCACCCCACCCCCGAGCAGAGTCATTCCCTTTACAAAATGTTTTGGAAGCTCTGCGCAAGGACTTCTGTTTACAACTGGTTGGGCGTCCCTATCTGTAAGAAAGGCTGCTACCCAGGATGAAAATCTGGGTTCTAAAATTAACAGTGAAAGAGAGACTGGACGTTGTTTGGGCAACAGGCAGTGTCTGCCCACACGGTAATTGCTATTCATCTCTCAGGTCACAGTTCTGATTTCATTTCCCAAAGGAACTCTTTCTTGATGCCCTTGTTAGATCAGTTCTTCTTTGTCTACATTCTTTAACATTGTAGAGGAGGTAGAATTTCTCCTTTACCCTTTTAAGGTCTCTGGCTGGACCTGAAAATTAAAGTGACACAGCAGATTAACAGGAGCAAAGCATGTAAATTTTACTTATTAATGTTTACATGGGAACCGTCACAAGAAAAACAAAGACCCAGAGAAGCAGTTAGAGCTGCAAGCTTGTATACTAGGTTGTTAATGTTTAAACCCATACAACTGCAGAGATCCCTGGGTGGCTCAGTTGGTTAGGCATCTGCCTTGAGCTCAGGTCAGGATCTCCAGGACCTGGCTCTTTGCTTATCAGGGAGTCTGCCTCTCTTTCTGCCTGCCACTCCCCCTGCTTGTGCGCTCTCTCTCTCTCTCTCTCTCTCTCTGGCAAATAAATAAATAAATAAATAAATAAAATATTTTTTAAAAAATCAATGCAATTGTAGACAAAGTATATTGTAAATGCTGAGCAAATTCATTGTTGTGTACACACCTAAGATTAATGTTCTAAAATAATATATGTGAGACTTTGAAATTTCCATTTTAGGGGCTCCTGGGTGGCTCAGTGGGTTAAAGCCTCTGCCTTCGGCTCGGGTTATGATCCCAGGGTCCTGGGATCGAGCCCTGAATCGGCTCTCTGCTCAGTGGGGAGTCTGTTTCCTCCTCTCTCTGTCTCTGCCTGCCTCTCTGCCTACTTCTCTATCAAATAAATAAATAAAAATCTTTAAAAAAAAAAGAAATTTCCATTTTAATGAACTATCTCTAGAAGACACATTCCAGTTGGAAGGAATCTCATGTGCAAAGATTACTGACAAATTTATCTTTTTTGTTTGTTTGTTTAAGATTTATTTTTTTTAAAGATTTTATTTATTTATTTGTCAGAGAGAGAGAGGGAGAATGAGCAAGCACAGGCAGACAGAATGGCAGGCAGAGGCAGAGGGAGAAGCAGGCTTCCCGCCGAGCAAGGAGCCCGATGTGGGACTCCATCCCAGGATGCTGGGATCATGACCTGAGCCGAAGGCAGCCATTTAACCAACTGAACCACCCAGGCGTCCCTATTTATTTATTTTGAGAGACAGAGAAAGCAGGGGGATGTGCAGAAAGAGAGACTCTTTCACGCAGACTTCCCAGGAGGAACCTGACGTGGGGCTCAGTCCCACAACCCATGAGATAAGATCATGACCTGAGCTGAAACCAAGACGAGTTGAAGGCTTAATTGACTAAGCCACCCAGGTGCCCCCCTCCCTTTTTTGAGGATTTTATTTATTTATTTGAGAGAGAGAGCATGAGCAGGAGGAGGGGCAGAGGGAGAGGAAGAAGGCCAAGTGGACTCCCCACTGAACCACGAGCCTGTTGTGGAGCTCAATCCCAGGAGCCTGAGACCATTACCTGAGCAGAAGTCAGATGCTTAACTGACTGAGCCACCCAGCTGTCCCTGACAGATTTATCTTTTGAATGAGATAATGATAGCTACTCTGTAGTAAAAATCGATTATATTAAGAATAGAGGCTGACATGACTGAATAGAGGCTTACCATGGATTTTTAAAAAATTTTTATTTCTTTGACAGACAGACAAATGAAAATAAATTTTTATTTATTTATTTATTTCACAAGTGGGCAGAGAGGCAGGCAGAGAGAGAGGAGGAAGCAGGCTCCCTGCTGAGCAGAGAGCCTGATTCGGGGCTCGATCCCAGGACTCTGGGATCATGACCTGAGCGGAAGGCAAAGGCTTTAACCCACTGAGCCACCCAGGTGCCCCTTAACATGGATTTTTTAACATTGATCTTATTTCCCATTTCCTTGGATTTTGCTCCTAAATTTCTTATTTCTGCTACCAGAAATTTTAATATCCAAGAGTTTTTTCGTTTCTCATTGATGCAATATTTACTACTATTTTTCTCTAGATATTAATGATGCTTTCTCTGAAATTTGCTTCTACTCTGAATTGTCTGTTCCCTCTGAGAACCATCTGTTCTTTGTTTGAACCTCTAACTTTGATATGGGTAGATTTCCTCAAATGCCTGGTGGTCTTTGGCTGTCTAATAATATATAAAAGTGAGGCACTGAAAAGCTAAATGGAACTCCTTTGATAATTAGCAGCCGTCACCCAAGGGTGATTAAGTAAGACCCAGTCATTTCATTGGGACATCCCCAAAAGTCAGACTCAACAAGCCTTTTCTCTTGGGTTTCTCCTTTTCCTCAAAAAGGATCCTTCAGTTGCATGTCTGTCCTTTAATAGCCTGATTGCTAGTTTTTTTGGAGCATGTCAGGTGGAATGTGTCTTGATTTATGTAATTCAGTCTATAGATTTTCACTTAATGTCCCTATTTTCAATTACATGCATCCCCTGGACTGATCTGGGGACCCCAAATCTGGAGTACTTCTGATTCAATCACTTGAGAGAGATAATCTAGACTTCTACAAAGTTGGGAAAGAGGTATTTATGTGGGGAAGCATGAATATAATGTGTAAAGATTTACTGAGATACCATTTCATGTTTCTGTGTGTATTTGCTTCATTGCTGTGTAATTTGGTCTCATGATCACATCTCTGTCAATTAAGGATTAAGAGGATGGTTCTCAATAGAACCGTGTCACACACGGAATAATTTACTACTCCTCAGGCCACTGGCATGGAATTTTACTATGTGTGCTCATTCATTTATTCAGCAAATATTTATTGAATGCCTAGTTCATGTGAGGCACTGTTCTAGGTGCTGGTGAATACAGCGGTGAATAAGACAGGCAAGTGTCCTGAGTTACATGAACCCCGGGATCTATCTATTTATTTCATTCATCCTCTTAATAAATATTTTCAGAGCTCACAATATGGCAGATAATGAAGTAGGCTCTGGGGATACAAGACAAATAAAAGGCACAATCTGCCTCCACTCAGCACATCGTGCAGGAAGGAAGGACAACTAAAAAAGACAATGCCAAAGGTATGTGATGAGTGAGGGCTGTGATAGGGAAAATACAAGAGCACAGAATAGGAGGCTTTCACCTAATTTGTGGGGCAGGAAAATTTTCCCAGAGAAATTAACGTTAAACCTATGACCTGTACAATGAGTAGGACTGATGGATGTGAAGAGAAAGGATATGGGTGAAGGGCTTGTGAGTAGGGAAGAGTGTGTGGCTGGTCGTTCAAGGAATTGAGAGGTCGAAATGGAACTCTACAGGTAAGCAGGGTCCAGCAGTTGAAGACTTGTACAGACTTATACGCTGGGGAGAGCTGCTGGTGGCTTGGACTGCATGGTGGCTAGAGCAAAGCAGAGAAATGGAGAATTATCATGCACTTAATGTAGAATCAAGATGACATGGTGAGGGACCGGATTTGAAGAGTGAGGGACAGTGAAGATTTTAAAGGTGACTCCTAGATTTCTAGCTTAAGCAGCATGGTGGATATCTTGCTTTCAACTGAGATTGAGGACCCAGGAGGAGGAACAGTCTTGGGGGGCAGGGTTATGCAAAGAGGCAGTAGGAGAAACAGTTCCATTTTACTCTGGTTGGAGACATCCAAGTGGAAATAAGCAATAGGCAGCTGGATGGACAGGTCTGGAGCTCTGGTGAGTCATCCTGGCTAATGATACCAATTTTGCAAGCATCAGCATATAGCTGAAACCAGGAGAGAGGATAAGAATGCCCAAGTGGAGTATTTGTATTTAGGTGTTATGAGGGCCATATACATAATCTTGAGAAAGTCCAATATTTATGAAACAGGTAAAGGAAGAGACAGAGAAGGAGTGGCCCCAGAGATAGCAGATAACGATACTGATTAGAGGACAAGAGTGATCAGCAAACTCAAACACTGCAGAAGTGAGTCTGCAGAAATAAGGACTGGGAAGAGTCCAACAGAGAATGTAATGTGGAGGTTACAGTTCACCTTGGGAAGAACAGTTGCAAAGGTCTATTCCATCCTCAGCAGATTCTGTGAAAATGTAGGTTAGCTCATGTCACTCCTGAGTTCAGAACTCTCCAGAGTCTTTCCAATCACTCACTTTCAGACTTAAAATACCCAGCAAGTGATCTGATCTCTCTACTTCTGACTAGTTATCTCCTGTTTCCTCATCTCCTATAACTGTCTCTATTCCTATCACACTTAACCTCCTCACTGTTTCTGGAAAAAAGCCACAACTTCTGCCACAGGGCCTTTGCAGTTGCTGTTTGGTCTGCCAGAGATGATGCTCCCAGATTTCTGCCAGCTCACCCCTTTGCTTCCTTAAGGTCTTTGCTCAAATATTACTTTTCAGCGAGGCCTTACTTGACACTGTATTTAAGTTACTTATTTCCACTCAAGCACTATTCCTCTTTCCTATTTTGTTTTTCTTCATGGCGTTTATCACCATTGAACATACTATATATTTTATTCATTTACTTTATTGTGTTCCACCTCTACCTTCCCTCAGATGTAAGCTGTACAAGGAAAGAAATTCTGTTCATTCACGTGTCCCAAGAAACTAGAATAACGTACATGACATAATAGTCACTTAATAAACATTTGATAAATAAATTAATGAGCTAAGTAGTGTACTGAAAATTGAAGAATAAGTTTGGCTGCAAAGAAATAGAGAAAGATATAGTTGTACTTAGAGCGGAATGTGGGGTCTAGGGAAGATGGTATGTTTTTGTTTGTTTGGTGGACACTGATATTCTCCCTTTTCTTCTTAGTGCTTTATTTTGAAAAAAATTATCAGTTCCCAGAAAGCTGGAAAAGAAGCCAGAAGATTCCATTTCCCTTTCACCTTTCCCCAGTGGTGACTTCTATATCTCCATGATTATAGTACAATATCAAACCCAGGAAGATGACATTGGTATAATATGTGTATATGTATATACAGTTGTAAGTCATTTTATCACATGAGCAGATCTACGTCTGCATCTATGTAACTCCAGTACAATATCCAAACCAGGAAACTGATGTTAGTATAATGTGTGCATATAGTTCTATGGTACGATATGGCATTAAACTATTACAAAGATCCCCCTCGTGCTCCCCTCTGCCCCATCCCTAACCCTTGGGAACCACTAATTTGTTCTCCATGTATAATTTTATCATTTCTAGAGTATTACATAAGTGGAATCATATAGCATGTGACTTTTGAGATTGGTTTTTCCTACTCAGCGTATGCTCTTGAGATCCATACCAATAGTTCACTCCTTTTCCTTGCTGAGTATTATTCCCTGCTATGGATGCTCCAGTTTTTTTAGCCATTCACCTGTTGCAGGACATTTTGGTTGCTTCCAGTTTTTGACTATTTCAAAAAAAGCTGCTATGAACATGGTATATAGGCTTTTATGTGGCTGTAATTATCATTTCTCTGGAATAAATGTCCAAGAGTAGAACTACTGGGTTGTATGATAAATTCATATTTAGTTTTTAGAGAAACCATCAAACTATTTTCCAGGAGGGCTGTAGCATTTTACATTTCTCATGTTTTTTTTTTTAAGATTTTATTTAATTATTTGACAGAGAGAGAGAGAGAACAGCAGAGGGAGAAGGAGAAGCAGACTCCCCGCTGAGCAGGAAGTCTGACGTGGGACTCAGTCCCAGGACCCCGGGATCATGACCTGAGCTGAAGGCAGACGCTTAACCAACTGACCCACTCAGGTGTCCTGGTTTTTTTTTTTTTTTTTTTTTTTTTTTTTTTTTTTTTTTTTTTTTTTTTTTTTTTTTTTTTTTTGCTTCCTGTTTTTTTGTTTTTTTAAGGTGGGTGATGTGAAGCACGTTTATGTGTTGTAGGGGAGGACCTGGTCACCAGGAAGAGGAAAGATGCAAGGGGAGGAGGGGAGCAGAGTCCTAAGGAAGCAAAAGGGGCAGCCCTAGAGCAGAAGAAAGGGGCATCCCTTGACTGAAGAGCACAAGCTAGTAACTGGAGAAGGAAGGAAAGAGTGAGGTCAGATGCAGGTGGCTTTATAGGTTTGGTGGCAGGAACTTAATGGCTTAATGGCTTCTCTTCTCACTAGTAAATAGAGAATGAAGGCCATGCTGAGAGCCAAGTGCTCTGTGATCAAAGGGTTTTGAAGTCAAACAGGATTGGGAGATGCTTCTTCTTAATGCTGCGTCCCAGGTGTGAGCTCCTTAACAAGTTTAGAAAAAAATCCTAGGATGAAAAAGAAAACTGGCCACACTCTGTGGCTTGAACAAATGAATTTATGTGGTGAAGGATTAAATGTTTTGCTCTCCACATGTAAGTCCTCCCCTTACCCGTCCAGAGAACTGTGTTCTTTGCAAACCCCTTTGGGGGCTCTGGAATAGAAGATAGCTGCAGGGACATGCATGGGCTTTTGCCCTAGCCACCCGAGGCAGAAGTCCAGTTATGTGTGGGAGCTGAGTATTATGATCAGATTTCTAGTGAAATCTCCTAATATTTAAAAAGTATCCCAATAGGGGTGCCTGGGTGGCTCAATTGGTTAAGGATCTAACTCTTGATCTCAGCTCAGGTCTTAACTGGGGTCATGAGTTTGAGCCCCGGGATTGGGCTCCATGTTGGGGATGGAGCCTACTTAAGGAAAAAATAAAATAAAAAGTATCCCAATATAATTTGGCTTGTGCACAGGTTATGCCAAACTGATATTTAAAAATGAATTAGCATTTTTATAGGAACACTGGATTTCTTATAAAGTGGTACTGCAGAGCAGTGGAGTCTTACATAATGAAGAAGTCCTTTGATCTCAGTGAATGAAGCGAGGCCAAGTGGGTGTGTGTTCAGGGGGGAAAAAGGGAGTTTTGACTTTTACCACACAACAAACACAAAAATAATTTCCAAGCAAATGTAAAAGGTCAAACAATAAAATCCATGTAGATAACATAGGAGACTGGGGTACCTGGGTGGCTCAGGCAGTTAAGCGTCTGCCTTCGGCTCAGGTCATGATCCTAGGGTCCTGGGATCAAGCCCCACGCTGGGCTCTCTTCTCAGCAGGAGCCTACTTCTCCCTCTTCCTCTGCCTCTCCCCCCACTGGTTCTCTTTCTCAAATAAATAAATAAAATCTTTTAAAAAAAGGATAATATAGGAGACTATTCAAATGAAATTGGGGCAGGCTAAGATTTCTTATACAGGGTGTAGAAAGCACTAACAATAAAGGAAGGTTGATAAATTCAATTACATTAAAATGAAGAACTTCTGCCCAACAAAAAGACATCAAAACAGTGAAAAGGCAAACCATGGCTTGGGAAAAGATATTTGCAATCTGGGTAATCAGCAAAGGATTAGTATCCAGAATAAATAAGTGCCACCCAACAATTACTGAGAGACGATGCAATAAAACTGGGCTCCAGAGCCAGACTGTCTGTAGCTTCCTCACAGTGTGCTTCCCTGTCTCCCTTTCCTTATTGTAAGACATGAATAATAGTATACCTTCCTCCTGCGCTTGCTGTGAGAATTAATTGACATAGATACAACACTCTGAGTAGAGTTTTGCACATTAAAAGGGCACAACAGAAGTTAGCAATTACTATGGGTTCTCTACGTTTCAAACAGGGTAAAGCTTGATGCAGAGAACTTGGTATTTAGTGTACTCCCATCATCAGAGTGCCTGTTGTTAATGCGAGGGACATGACGGGCATCACATGTCTTATTACACAGAAACCACATGTGCACATTGTTCAGGAGGTGTGATGAAAGCAAAGGTGACCCACCCCTTCCATAGTAACTGAGAGACGTTCCGGCATCCCCACCAAGTACCTGCAGTGATCTTGCATGTATTCTTTACCCCGTAATTTTGGCACCTGTATGATACCCTTAAACAAGGTCACAGCATCAATTGCGTAATAGTGCAATTCACTGCTTCTACCAGTGTTATATTCGACTGTTTTACAGATATATACAAGAATTCCTGGAGAACATTTTAGGCTTGCCCTTTATCTTGTTAGGAGTTTGCATTTGTATAGGTGTTTATCTGAGAGGAAGTGCTTTTCTCAATTTTACCATTTCCATATTGAAGCATGAGAGCCAGGTTCTTGTCTCAAGGAGTCTCCCAGACAAAGGAGAGCTAGTAAAGCAATAGAGTTTTATTAAGCAAGGATACAGAAGAAGCTGTCAGGAGTGAGAGGGGTCCTGACAGGGTGGGCAGTGAGGGCTTTTCATTGGTATTCTTTTATTTAAAATCGCCCAGGAGTTTTGTGGCCTTACAACTCTCTTAGGGGTCTTTTGTTGAACAAGAATTTACAATAACATTTTCAATGGTTAACTTCTTTTTTGAGGTCTGGTCATTTTCTGTGGTCCTTTTTTTAAAAATTTTCTGTGGTTACAATGTAATTATTAGAAAAACATTTTAACCCTAGCAGTTGGAATAGACTAGTCTGATTTTTCTTCCTGATCTTCATTTTTGTTCTCAGTGCCTACATACCTAAAATACCCACAGAACCTGGTTGGGGCCCCTATTGTTTCCCTACCTGAAGTCCCATTCTTTCCCTATTCAATAGGTGTGGTCTTGTGAGCCACTGTTCTTTCTGGTGGCAAGGACTCAAGTTCAAGGCGCCCCCGCCAGGCAAGCATTTTCCTTGGCGGTTCTTTACTAGGCAATTTTCTTCAAGTTCTGCCCTAGGTCAGCGGGATTTCACTGGCATCACTTGTGTAACAGAAATGCTTATAAAGCCAGCAACTCTCTGGCTGTTCTAATTAATCCCTCTGCACTCCCTGAGAAGTGCCTGTGTAAGCAGGAAGCGATCGTTAACAACCAGACCCATGTTTATCAAAGTGTGTTGTGGCCCCTGTGGGTAAGTCTCACCTGAGCTGCTTGTTAAAAATGCAGAATTCTAGCCTCTCCGCCTATTTGTAATCTCTGTCTGTCAAATAAATAAATAAAATCTTAAAAAATATATATTTAAATAAAAAAAAATTAAAATGCAGAATTCTAGATCTCACCCTAGACCCTCTGAATCAGAATCTCTGGGATGGTGAGTTGAAAGTTTGCATTGAAAACAGTCTTTCCAGGAGCCTGGGTGGCTCAGTCGGTTAAGGTTATGCCTTCGGCCCAGGGTCCTGTGATTGAGCCCCGCACTGGGCTTCCTACTAGATGGGAAGCCTGCTTCTCCCTCTCCACTCCCCCTGTTTGTGTTCCCTCTCTCACTGTCTCTCTCTGTCAAATAAATAAATAAACAATCTTTAAAAAAATAAAATAATCTTTCTAGGTGAGTCTGAAATACACGAATGACAGAAATGTTTATTTCTGAGTGCCACAGAATCTGTTTCTAGAGTTAGAAAATCAATGCCCAACACTCCTGGTAGAATATAGTTTGATCAAAGTGGAGGCCATTTAAATCTACAGATTAAATTCGGGAGGATGACTATATGAAGTGGGTGGAAGAGCGTCTGGAGCAGGTGAGCACTCCACACGTTGTAGTCAACAATTTCCTAGAGCCAAGGGAAGGTTCTGTTCTGCTTCTAAGAAGTGAATTCCTCAAAAAATAGATTTATTTCATCCTTATCCATTCTACCAATGAATAAATGTAGAACTACGTTTCTGTATCTTGAGCTCTCTGTTCAAGAGATGGATACTCTTCTTGGATCCACAGAGTGCACTGATCAGTCTATAGATTTGGGTAATTCTGTGAATTACCCAATGTGAATGTGAACCCTCAGGCTGAAGTTTCTTCTAAGTTTAGTAATGAACAAGTCTGCTTTGGTCATTCTTGAGGCTGTTCACTGACCACTACCAGAAGACCTGACCTCAAATACATAAAATTGCCTTGGGGTCCTGTAAAAAATGCAGTTTCTGATTCAGTGTTTCTGGGGTGAGATCTGAGATTCTGCATTTCTAACAAATTCTCTGGTGATGCTGAAGATGCAGGTCCATGGACCACGTTGAGTAGCAGCCTTGTTTGGTTTAGACACTCTATCTTATTTCTGGCCTTCAGAGAGCTGTTTCTGAGACTGTGGTCCCAGAACACTGAACTGAGCAGCTGGTGGAGACAGATCAAGACCCAACACAAGTGACACACTATCGGACTTCGCTTCCAGCAGCTCCTGACATGAACACCATGTTGGCCGCTGATGAATCATGAAGATCCTCTTGCTTTTGTACCTGATTCTGAGCTTTTAAACCAGCTTGTTCTTTCTCTGGAAAAACAAATTTGGAGTTCTGGCCTGTCTGCCCCCAGCCATGTCCTGAACTGTTGACAATGATCATGACTGCTGTTGGACATCTCCCATGCCTTCAATGGCTCAGTGGCGTCCAGATCCCATGGTGGTTGTTTCTCTTTATTTTCCAGTTTTGGCTCAGCTTTCAGACCCGTTGAGCTTTCTGTTTCTTGGACACATTCTAGTTCCTGGTCCTAATCACCCCTTTTTGGTAGGAGTTTCATCCTCAGGCAACTTCCTGCAGCTCCCTAGTCATCCAGCCTGCCTAGTGAGGAGTCCAGTCCTGTTTGTTTGTAAGAGCCGGGTCTCCAGGCATCTGCACTCAAACATGTGCCTTTTAAAGAACTTCCTTGCATCCTCCTACATCCATAAGCTACTAGTAGAGAAGACTAATTGTTATTTCTTAGTCTCATTTTGGTCAAGTCTGGGATTTTCCTGCAATAATCTCCTGAATTGGGATGCCTGGCTGGCTCAGTCAGGAGAGCATGCCACTCTTGGTCTTGGGATTGTAAGTTCAAACCCTATGTTGGGTATAGAGATTACTTAAAAATATATATATATTTTTAGATTTATTTATTTAATTTATTATTTTTATTTGAGAGAGAGAGAGCACAAGCAGGGGGACCAGCAGGCAGAGAGAGAAGCAGGCTCCCCAGTGAGCAGGGAGCCTGATGTGGGGTTCTACCCCAGGACTCCTGAGAGCATGACCTGAGCTGAAGGCAGATGCTTAACCGATTGAATTATCCAGGTGCCCCTGACAGTAATTTTTTTTTATTTTTTTTTAAGTTTATTTATTTATCAGAGAGAGAGGGAGAGAGAGAGAGAGAGAGAGAGAGCGAGCGCCGGCAGACAGAATGGCAGGCAGAGGCAGAGGGAGAAGCAGGTTCCCTGCCGAGCAAGGAGCCTGATGTGGGACTCGATCCCAGGACGCTGGGATCATGACCTGAGCTGAAGGCAGCCGCTCAACCAACCGAGCCACCCAGGCGTCCCCTGATAGTAATTTTTATTTATTTATTTTTTTTATAAAGATTTTATTTCTTTATTTGACAGACAGAGATTACAAGTAGGCAAGAGAGGCAGGCAAGGAGAGAAAGGAGGAAGCAGGCTCTCCGAGGAGCAGAGAGCCCGATGTGGGGCTCGATCCCAGGACTCTGGGATCATGACCTGAGCCGAAAGCAGAGGCTTTAACCCACTGAGCCATCCAGGCGCCCCGATAATAACTTTTAAAGAGTAAATTTTTATGAATAAAAAGATTGATCCAGTGACTTGTCATGGTTGCCTTAGCTACTCTTTTATCCTTGGTGAGTTATCAGGTAACCAAATATTTTTATTTTTAGGACTCTGTTCCCTCAGAAGACTAAAGGGGCACACTTTTATGGCCACGACTTTACAGATTACTGGTAAGATGGGAGACCTCTGAAGTTCTAAAAGTTTCTGTTCTCTACAGTCTGACGACACCTGCCTCCAGCCCCACCCCGAAATGACACCCATTCTACTTAGCCAGCAGTGGTATATGTAAAATATAAAAAGGATGTTCCTTCTTTGATTGGAACTTGAAATTGAAATGTAGCCTCTTATAATCATAGAATGAATCTGAGTTGGAAGACCCGTTCAACGTCCCATGTCCCCCTCACCACCGCACCCCAAGACACAATGTGTTTATTGCTGGTGGATTGCTTCCCCCAGGCGGTGAAAAGTGGTCATACCATCTCAGTTTTTAAAAGTAGTTTAACTTCAGAATCACAGTTTATACATTTTTGCACACCAGGTGTTGCTTTGACTATGATTATTACAACCTATGCTTTTGTGGCAATATCACAGTAATAGCAAGGTTAAAACATTTAGCCCAGGATTTTAACAAAGCAACAGTATCTACAGGAAGGTGAAGTTTATTACTGCTCTAATATCTTTTTGATTCGATGTTTCAAATGAAACAACTTATCTCTGATTTATAGTACTTCCTCTGGTAAGAAATCTTACAAAAATGCAAGTCACTGTTGTAAGTCAGTCCTTACCACACTAAGCATTATAAACCAGCATGGTTAATTTTCTGGAAATGGGAAATTGCCACCCTGTGGTGACAGAACAAAACAAAACAAATCAAAGGGATCTTACTACCAGATGCAGGATTTGGTAAACAGTGCCTGCCTAGAAAACAGTTTGTCATTTTGAGGCAGATTGCTCTAAGGAACCACAATGAGGGATGCCTGGGTGGCTCAGTTGCTTAAGCACCTGCCTTTGGCTCAGGTAATGATCCAAGGGTCCTGGGATTGAGCCCCACTTCAAGCTCATTGGGGAGTCTGCTTCTCCCTCTCCCTCTGTGGCTCCCCTACTTGTGCTTTCTCTCTCTCTCTCTCTCAAATAAATAAATTATTTAAGGAAAAAAAAAAGAAAGAACTTCAGTGAACTTAGTACAGTTTTGAAATTACCCATTAGTGAGTGTCCTGGAGAAATTAGATATAATTATAAATTTTTCTTTTAAAAAGTGCTTTTATACCATTCCTAAAGTTTGTTTGCATATACTGTATTACTTTTATCTGATCCCTCAGCAACTCAGCAAGGTAGACAGGAAAGTATTATTATTTTTAAAATTTTTTAATTTTTAATTTTTTTCTTACCATAGCACATAACCTCCCCAATATCCATCACCCAGCCATCCCATCCCTCCCACCCACCTCCCCTCCAACAACCCTCAGTTTGTTTCCTGAGATTAAGAATCTCTTATGGTTTGTCTCAGGGAAGATATTATTATCTTGTCTTTTTTTTTCTTCTTCTTCTTTTTCTTCTGGTTGAGGGGTGAGCACACAGCAAACACAGTCGGGGAAATGGGCTAAGAATCACAGTTGTGCCAGCGTTTGTGAAATGCTTGATTGAATATTCAGTTTTTGGTTGTGCATTACATGGATGTCCCACCCACAGGCTCTAAGATATAACTAATCCCAAATTGTTCCTTCTCCTGATTCCTGTGACAGTTAATGTTATCACCATCTAATAATCCCATCAAATGAGAAATCTGGTTGGCCTCCTGGATCCTTCTCATTCCTCTGTCCCCACTTGCAACCAACAAGTCTTGTTGGTTTTCCTGACCCTCCTTCCCATGTGTTACTCCCTAGTATTACTCCCCTAAAGCTGCCATAACTATGTATCACAGCCTGGGGTGCTCAAACATCAGAAACTTATTATTCAAGGTTCTAGAATCTAGAAGTTCTGAGGTCAAGGTTCATAGAGTTGGTTTCCTTCTGAGGCCTCTCCCCTTGGCTTGGCTGTCTTCTCCCTGTATCTTCACAAGATGCTAATATATGTCCTAATCTCTTCCTATAATGAGGCCTACCAGGCATACTGGATTAGGGCCTACCCTAATGACCTCATTTTAATATAATTACCGCTTTTAAGGTCCATCTCCATATACTGTTATATCCTGAGGTCCTGGGGATCAGGACTTCAATATAAGAAATTTGGGGGTGCTGCAATTTAGTTCATAACAATCTTAAATCTTTCTGAACTGGTTGAAGTCTGCCTCCTTCTGCCCTTCACTTTGCAACATGTTTCCACCTGGATCTTCTGCCTCAATTTACTATCTACAGGGATCTTTCTAATACACAAGTCTGATCGTGTCTGATCATGCCAGCTCCCTGCTTCTAAGCCTTTGATCAAGCCCATGTCCCTTCACAGGCTGAAGGAAGAGCTCTGGGAACCAGCCCACCTTTTGCACCTGCCTCCTTCTCTTCATGCTTCTTGTCCTGCACTCAGCCTTCACTGCTGCCTTGTGACAAGGCCATGCTGTTTCAGGGCTCAATGCCTTTGTTTTTATTTACACCCTCATTCCTCAACCTTTTTCTTCACCTGCCTACCTTTTCTCTATTCTTCAAAACTGATAGTAAACAAATGGGACCCTTTTCTGGTTCTACAGGCCAATCACAACTCTGGCTCCCAGAATGACCTGTGTGTATGAGTGCATCTTGGGGCATTATGAGGGACTGAATGTGGGAAGAACAAGATCACTTACTGTTTGAACAGTTTGTCAAGGAAATGATGATCTGGTTCTGACATTAGAAACTTGGTGCATCAACAAGCTGTCCCCTGCACTTTGGAAGATGTCAGCTGCCCCTGACCAGGCAGCCTGTGTGAGCCCATGGGCAGGGAAGCTTCTTCACAGTTGTCCATAGATAAATCATCTTCTTCCCATTTATGGCTGGCTGTCTAGGTATTTTTGTGTTATATACATTTTAACTTTGGCTCAGACCTTTGAGGCTGGTGATTTATGGAGATATTCAGTTACGTTTCCTTTTACCTACCCTGTCTCTTTCCCCATTCCAGGTGATCTTGGGGCCCATGTCTCTTTGCCTTGGGAGCTTTGTGGTGATGGGGAAAAGAAGGGCAATCACACTGACTTTCAGTGCTCTGGGTTTTCTAGGTGTGAATTGCACCAACACATCTGCTCAAGGGTTCCATCAGAGAAGTGGCAAAAGAAGTGGTAAAAGTTTTCACATTTTAGCCAACCCCAAGCTCATCATAAAGGTCAACCATGTCTAGCCTTTAAAATAATATCATGTGAGATCTTCCATACCAGTAACTTTATTGGAAATTTTACCCTCATGCCAGCATGTGGTTACTATTAATGATTTTATTTCCAGATCCTACCACTGCCCGTGGGAAGCTGTGTCAGGAACCAACTTTGCCCAGCCCCCAACCTCATGTTCTAATCAAATGGGATGTTTGTGTTCTTCCTTCCTGGTCTGTAAACTGCCCAAACAATGTCCTATTCATCTTTGTAGCCTCAGGACCCAGTGCTGGGCACATAGTGATTCTCCCAAAATACCTACTGAACATAAAGTTAAAATAATCATATCTATGGGAGGACAGGGAAGGGGCATTCCAAGTAAATATTGGAAAATATCTTTAGTGGGAAGCTTTTGTCATTGGAGGTGGGAGAGTGGAGGTGAAGGTACAGATGAAACAAGATTAGCCAGGGGTTGATCATTGTTGAAGCTGCGAAAGGGGACTGCATTATAGTAGTCTCTCTGCTTTTAAATAGGTTAGAAAATTTCCCTAATAAAAAATTTGAAAAAAGCCCAAACTACATTTGTTTATAAACAGGCATGAGAAAGAAGTGTTAATGTGATAATGAAGATGTTTCGGAAAGCTTCATTTTTTGCATTTTGTCACAATGGCCCTTAGTTGAGGAACAATGGCAATGACTTCCATGTCTCCTGGGGAGAAGCCCAGAAGAGGATGTCACTGCTGTGGCTAGTCAGCCCTTGAGATGGTGTCACAGGTTCCCTAGGATAAAACCTTCATTTAGCTGCAGAGGGAACAATTGAGTATTAAAATGATCATTGTTACATGCTATCCTTTGACTCAGTTTTCGTAAACAGATTCGTCTTTAATGATGCTATGAGTAAGGGATTATAGGATTTGATGGGATTGTCTGAAATTTCAGACCTGGAAATTTCCACTGCAGGGGAATGTCATGAAACTCAATAGCCATAAAAGTTATAAAGAACAAAATTGTGTGGAAATAAAAAAATAAGCTTGATGTTTTTATGTGAAGAAAGGGGAAGGAAAATAAGTACATGCTGTACTCTATTTTGGATGAGAGACACAATGATGACATACAAAAGTTAGTGTTGGGACATTATGCTACAACATAGATGAACCAAGAAATCAGACTAATTGGAAGGGCCCAGTCACAAAAACCTCATATTGTGTAAATCCATTTATAGGAAATGTCCAGAATAAGCAAACCCATAAGACAGAAAGTACATTAGTGGTTGCCTACACTGGGCTTGGAAGAGAGGGAGAGGAATGCTAGGTACATGGTCTTCTTTCGGGGCCATGAAAATGTTTTAAAGTTGTGGTGATGTTTGTACAATTCTGTAAATACTCTGAAAACCATTGAGTCATAGACTTCATTAATTTTTTGAAATTAAATTAATTTTTTGAACCGTATATGACTGCAGTTTGTGGCGTATAAATTAATCCTTAATGAAAGTGCTAAAAATGTTGGTGTTTTGGGTTAAAAGTTTTCTTTTTTTTTTTTAATGGTCTTATTACATCATGATGTAATTCATTACATTATCTTTTCCACAAACAATGCACAATTTATGGTCACTCATAGTGAAAATCTGGCAAGGGTGCATCCCATTCACCAATGATAATGAATTTTTATTAAGAGAAAATCCCAGAGAAGGTGTTTCTGATAAACTTCATAATCCAAGTTAAGTTCAATAATTTTTTCACTGAGTACTTGACATTTGAGCACCTTATGACCATGATGTGGTGTTTGGTTTCCTAACGGATGCCATCTTCTCTCTTTCCTCTGTTGCTTTGTCAAGGATGAGGTGGGCAAGGACAGTTCTCATACTCGTTGGTCCTCCAGAGTGGGTGAGCAGTGGTCCCTAATCCCGAATGGGACTTGCTCTGCCACAGGTAAGTAAGAGCTCAGAGAAGGGTGGACATGTCAAAAGGAGCTACTGGAAGGCACTCTCATGGGTCACATCTGGGACAATTTGAGCATCAAAATAAATAATGAAATAGGAATGGATAATAAGCCATAGAGTAACATAGGAATCTGTGAGTCCATACTGATAAAAATATATGAATGAATGAATATATAGATTCTACCTTGCAGTAAAATGCCAACAAATACATGTAGAAAGAGTAATGGAATTAGAAAAAGAGCAATTTGGTAACAATCAAAATAACAATTGATTTAGGCAGGAAACATCAACAGATGCTAAAATTAGTGGATCAGAATTTGATGGGAAATAGGCTGTTTACATAGTCTCAAAATATCTCTCAAGAGGATACTGACTAATCTGAATAGGGAAGAGAGTAACCACAGTGGAGAAATCTGATAATACCACTCTCCAAGTAATCAAAGTAAATACCACCAGTAATAGGACAAAAAGATATCAAATGCTCCTATAGGATGTACTGAGATGGTCCCAACATCATGTCAGAGGTGATTCCTGCTGAGAATGCCCAAGTAAATCTAACGAAACCCAAACTGAGGGGGAGTCTACAAAATAAATGTCCTGTGTTCTTCAGCACAGGTCGAGGTTATAAAAGACAAAAAGGACTGAGGGATTGTTCAAGTTTAAAGGAGACTAAGGAGATGTGATACTAAGTACAGCCTGGACTCTGCATCATGTTAAAAAGGAAACAAACTACAGGGGCACCTGAGGGACTTGGTCAGTTAAGCAGCTGACTCTTGATTTCAGCTCAGGTCATGATCTCGGAGTCCTGGGATCAAGCTCCATGTTGGGCTCTGTGCTCAGTGGTGTGTCTGCTTGAGGATTCTCCCTCCCTCTCCCCCTCCCTCTGCTCACTCTCTCTCTCTCTCAAATATATGAATAAATCTTTTTTAAAAAGTAAAAAATAAACTATAAAGGACCTAAGGGGGACTGTTGCAAAATTGGAATAAGATCCGTAGATGAGATAACAGAACTGTGTCAGTGTTAATGTCCTGATTTTGATCATTGAACTGTGGTTTTATAAGAGAATGCCTTTAAAAAATATTTTTAAAGGAAATACACACTAAAATATTTAGAGGTAAGGAGTAAGGTATCTGCAGCTTACTCTCAAATGCTTCAGTGAAAGTCTTTGCACACACACACTTGCGCACACAAGCGTACATGCACACACAGTGCACGCCCACATGCATGCACCCACACATTTGCACACCTACATGCATGCACATATAGCATGTATACACCTTGAGTACACACATGCGCCCATACCTGCACACACATAGTGCACACACACCCACACATTTACACACATACACGCATGCACTCATAGTATGCATATGCCTGTGCACACACAGTATGCACACATATTGCACACACCCACATGCACACACCTGCATACATGCATAGGCACACAAGTGTGCACACACAGTACTCACACATATACACAAACTGATGTGCACACACCTGCACACATGCACACACTTTCACACACACAGAAGAAGAAAGAGGTGAAGAGAGGAGAGAGAGAATATGATAAAGCAAATGCAGTAAATTGTTCACATCCGGGGGCGCCTGGGTGGCTCAGTGGGTTAAAGCCTCTGCCTTCAGCTCAGGTCATGATCTCAGGGTCCTGGGATTGAGCCCCACATCAGGCTTTCTGCTCAGTGGGGGGCCTGCTTCCTCCTCTCTCTCTGCCTGCCTCTCTGCCTACTTGTGATCTCACTTTCTGTCAAATAAATAAATAAAATCTTTTAAAAAAATATTCACATCTGGAGAATCTAGGTAAAGGATATGGAGGGATTCCTTGTACTACATGTGCAGCTTTCTATAAGTCTGAAATCACGTCAAAATTAAAAGCTAAAAAATTGGGACACCTGGGTGGCTCAGTGGGTTAAAGCCTCTGCCTTCGGCTGAGGTCATGATCTCAGGGTTCTGGGATCGAGCCCCACATCAGGCTCTCTGCTCAGCAGGAAACCTGCTTATCCCCACCCCCCGCCTGCCTCTCTGCCTACTTGTGATCTCCGTCTGTCAAATAAATAAATAAATAAATAAAATCTTAAAAAAAAAAAAAGCTAAAAAATTGCCTTGGGGATTAAATGTGCTAACACAGATAAATCTCATCAAGTGCTTAGTGTATTACCTGGCATGTAGGATATATTTTCTGCAAGATGGTGAATATTAGAAACTTATCTGCTAATATACAGCCTTCTGCTCTGCCCAGCCCATCCACCCACTGTCCACAGAACACACCCAGTCCATCTGTCCTGGATGCCCTGCTTGCTCATGTCTCTCTTGGCCATGTATCCTCTCGGCCAGGGTGAAACACATTTACTTCAGTTCCAGTCACTTTCCCAAGAAACTTTATTAACTACTACTTATATGTGCCTTTCCCTTTCCTGAATTCCTGCAGTCAAAATGATTGACTTAAAAAGTAAATGACAGGCCCTAGGGTAGTTCTATTAAAAAAAAAAAAAAGTAAACGACAGGGACGCCTGGGTGGCTCAGTTGGTTGGATGACTGCCTTCGGCTCAGGTCATGATCCCGGAGTCCCGGGATCGAATCCCGCATCGGGCTCCCATCCCGCATCGGGCTCCCAGCTCCACGGGGAGTCTGCTTCTCCCTCTGACCTTCTCCTCGCTCATGCTCTCTCTCACTGCCTCTCTCTCAAATAAATAAATAAAATCTTAAAAAAAAAAAAGTAAACGACAGGGGCGCCTGGGTAGCTCAGTGGGTTAAGCCTCTGCCTTTAGCTCAGGTCATGATCCCAGGGTCCTGGGATGGAGCCCCTCTCTGCTCAGCGGGGAACCTGCTTCCCCCTCTCTCTCTGCCTGCCTCTCTGCCTACTTGTGATCTCTGTTTGTGAAATAAATAAATAAAATCTTTAAAAAAAAGTAAGCGACAGCTCCTTTTTTGTCATATATGATTCTTCTCTTTATAAAAAGAAGAGTTATGTTTTTGTTTTTTCCAGAAGAGGACTTGATTATGAATATGTGTTCCAAATTACAGAACAGTATGTATACAAATAATCCATTGTGTAAGAAAAAAAGTGGATGTATACTTATGAAAGAATATAGGAAAATGTATAGAGATATAGGAATGGTCACCTTTGGAAGTGGGGTTGAGGCAGGAAAGGGGACACTTTAAAAATTTTATTTGTGTATTTTAAGTTTTTTTGTGTATATAAAAACTTTGCTTCCTGTATAATTTAGGAACAGTTCTGGGTGCTTGAGATACATCAGTAAACAAAAAACTTAGATCTCTATCCTAATGGAGACGACATTCTCAAGGGAGAAGACAGACAATAAACACAAATGTAATATACATACCAATTATGTGGGATGTTAAAATTAAGTAAAAAGAACACTTAGAGCAGGGTAAGGAAGAGCAGCAATTGGGGAGATGGAAGACAGCTTTCAGTATTGAACTGGGTGATCATTTAGGAGGTGGTATTTGAGGCAAGACTGAGGATCATAATGTGACCTCAAGCCTTCTGAGAATTAATTCCTGAAATATGTGGGTAAGCAATTCCTGAAAATTTGAGAGATGGTATAATTATTTCCTTGGTGCGTAAGCATCTTGCCTTGACTAGGTTTCAAAATAAGTGTAAAAATATCTAAAAGACACAAAAATTGAAGTATTGATATTTTTCAGTTTAAAATCTGTGCATATTTACTATTTTACATATTGGTGATGATTAAGAGGAGGTAGTCTACACAAAACAGGTCAGACTTGCAATTCCAGTTGATACTCCACTTATACACAGCGTTAGAACATTTATAAAAATGTAGGTTCACAGTATCTTTAATTTATTAGAAGGATTATTAAATTTTGTCAGTTAATTGGAGTGCTTAGAAAAGAAATTGAATAAATATATACAGGTTATTTCAAGATGTTTATTTAATTTCATTTGTAACTGGGACCAAGGAATCAAAAAAGCCTTTTGAAAGTGACCACTAAGATTTGCTAGCCTTATAAATAGAATAATAAGATTTGTAAGCTAGGCTTCAACTTAAAGAAGAACTGATTCTCTGAATGTATGACTTTAATAAGTGTAATAATTCCTATTTTACTGTAGTATTGTAATTTACATGGACTGATATGAAACTTGATACATAAAGGAAACTTGAAAAAGTAATGCATTCCCACTCTGTTTTCTCAGTTATAAAATAGTGATTTTGTCATAATTGTATAAGTTCTTAGTAACTCGTTAATATTTGCTATAGTGATGTCTGACAGAGATAAAGCCTTATAGATGAGAGTCTTTTAAAAAAGGCACCCATGGGGGCCTGGGTGGTTCAGTCATTTGAGCATTCGACTCAGGTCATGATCCCGGGGTCCTGGGATCGAGCCCCACGTCGGGCTCCCTGCTCAGCAGGGAGTCTGCTTCTCCTTCTCCCTCTCCTGCTCCCCCTGCTTGTGCTCTCTCACTTTCTTTTTCTCTGTCAAATAAATAGGTAAAATCCTAAAAAAAAAGAAAGAAAAGAAAAAAAGGCACCCTTACAAAACATGAGAAAGTGATCAACTTATGGATTTTCTAGGATTTTTTTCCCAGTATAAGAATCTACAACAGTAGCATCCATCAAGTTGGGGGTGTGTGTGCGTGTGTGTGTGTGTGTGTGTGTGTGTACTTATTTATATATTTTAGTGAGCATTATACCCAACATGGGGCTCAAACTCACAACCAGAGATCAAGAGTCCCATGCTCTACTGACTGAGCCATCCAGGCACCCCTAAAGTTGGGCTTTTAAAATGGCTCTCCTTGCTGCTCACCATAAGGAATATTGCTTTTCAAAACCAAACTAAAACTTTCAGTAACTTTCTCTGATGACAGAAATCACCCTGGCAATATAATTACTAAATAGTGGGTATATAGTGAATTGTCTCTCTCATGGGTGCTCTAGCTGGGGGTACCCAGGGTGACTATCAGCAGGACAACAGGATTTCCCTACCAGTTGACTCACCATTCTCTTGGGCAGTACCGAGAAGGTCCACTGGCTCCACATAAGCATCTCCTTCTCCGTAGAAGAATGGACACTTTCTGACCTGCCTTTCACATCTTGAGAGAGTTGTTAAACAAGGAAAGGAATACATTACATCCTATTGACATTCCCCAAATGGCAAAAGAAAAATCACTGTGGTTGCAAAGTGGTTTGTCGTTGTTGCGTATTATTTTTTCCAAAACAAAAACCAATAAAACAAATCGTCACGTGCCCTGTATAAATTTGTTTCATTTAGCTAACAATTCAACCTATGAATACCACAGAACTGCATATATATTCAAAATGTAGATGAACTGGAGGTTGGGATTGTCAAAATGTATACGTGTGGCATCTCCATCACCCAGTACCCAATAGCCCAAATGAAAATGCTGAACTTAGGGCCTGGAATGGAGTAGGTGCTCCGTTTGTGATAAATCTGAACATATTACTTCCCATTAAAAAGAACATTTTAGAGTGGGAAGAAATATTGGAGACTATCTTATGCAAGCTGGTTATTTTACAAATGAGAAAACTAGATTTCTGATTTTAAAACCGATAATTAGAGTAAGTACTTCTCAGGGCTCTGGTGAGGCTAAAATGAGATGAGACCGGTGATGTGTTCCGCACAGAGCCTGGCCTGTGGCATATGCTCAGTAGGGATCAAATGGTATTCCTGACAGTTGGGGACTCTCATTGGCTGACTAATTGTTGACATTGTGGTAGAAGAGAAAAATGCAATTATAGGAGCAAAGGAGAGTGTGAAACCTAACTTATTTGCGAAGAATTTTGTTTATGTCATAATTACATAGGTTTCTTCTGATGCTCCACTTAGTTTAACAACCAAAACTCAAAAGGAGAAAGAGGAGGAGGAAGGGGGCAGAAGGAGGAGGAGGGGAAGGGGGGGAGGGAAAAGAAGAAATCTTTCACAAATCGAAATTCATCTCAAATGGGCACAGGTCCTCAGGGTCCTGGGACCAAGATCCCTGCTCAGGGGGGAGTCTGCTTCTCCCTCTCTCTCTGCCACTCCCCCTGCTCATGCTCTCTCTCGCTCTCTCTTTGTCAAATAAAAAAGTAAAATCTTAAAAAAAAAAAATGTAATATGGGCACAGGAACTTCTCTGAGTGGCTGTTTCCAGCATCTTGGGATCATGGTTTACTTTTGAGATACCCTGTGCCTTATCTAGTCTCCTTCTGTCCCCCCATGACTGCCAAAGATGTACCCCATGGATTGTATAAGTATTCGAACTCCACGTGGGTGATGGAGGTGAGCACTGCGCTTTCAGCAAGAATTTTCTAAATTATGATGCCAGTCTAGTTGTGTTGACTAATAATAACACAATATTTTGCTCATTTTTAAAAAGATTTTATTTATTTGACAGAGAGATCACAAGTAGCCAGAGAGGCAGGCTCTGAGCAGAGAGCCTGATGCGGGGCTCCACCCCAGGACCCTGAGATCATGACCTGAGCTGAAAGCAGAGGCTTAAGCCACTGAGCCACCCAGGTAACCACTCATTTGTTTTATATCTAAACGTTATTTATTTATTTATTTCAGGAATATTGTGAGATCAAGAAATTCTGGATTTGAGTAACATTGCTCTGGTAGGCAGAAAAATGTCCCCCAAAGATGTCCCAGATTAGCTGCGTGGACCCAATGGAGTCACAAAGATCCTTATAATAAGAGGGAGGCATGAGGGTCAGAGTCGTCAGAATCAACATCTATGTGATGGAAGCAGAGATTGGAGGGACATCATTGCTGGAAAGAGCCAGGAGCCAAGGAATGCAAACAGCCTCTAGAAGGTGGTGTAAGGGCCTCTTTAGCTGGAGCGGCCCCACCTCAGTTGGACAGCCATTTTGTTGTTTATGCAGTAAAACTTAAACTGACCCTGCCCCCCCCCCACCCCCGGGGAACTTACTTAAAAGCAAGTCCGGGAAACCAGTCCCAGGTAGCAAAGCCCAAATACAAGAGTGGGTCAGGTCAGGTGGAGACATCCAATCAGTGGGGCACATACTGTCTCCCTAGCTACCAAGGAGTGTGGGCCCCACCTTTTGGGCGCCTTTTGGGCGCCAATTCTCACCAAGGTGATAGGCTAGTTCAAATAGCTACTATGGGGTAAATTGTAGTTCAATTGGCCACCCTTGTGTGACCTAGCATGACTGTGCAGCTTTCTCTGTGTGTTACAATCTCATTGGCCACCTGTGTGTGGCCAGGCCCAACCACATGGCCTTTGCTCTATAAAAGTTAGTCTGTAAGGCAGGGAGTTACCACCCTCTCTGTAAGGGGTCGCCCCGACCGGTCTGTTTGACGGTCGGTTTGATTCTTGATGCTTGGTGCGAAATAAAGCTTTGCTTGACCTTCGCTTTGTATCAGTCTCGCTCCTTTGACCAGGGACCCATTATTGGGGAACCCAGCAGTGGGAAAGCAGGAAAACACACTCTCCCCTAGAGCCTCCAGAAGAAAGGCAGAAGAAGGCCCAGTGAGGATTCCTGGCCTCCGAAACTTTTTTTTTTTAAGATTTTAAAATTTATTTATGAGAGAGAGAGAGGGAGCACACACAAGCAGGGGGAGTAATAGACTCCCCACTGAGCAGGGAGCCCAATGCGGGACTCAATCCCAGGACCCTAGGATCATGACTTGAGCCAAAGGCAGATGGCTAACCAACTGAGCCACCCAGGCAGTCTGGCCTCCAAAACTCTTCAGATAATAATGCATATTGTTATCAATCACCAAGCTCGTGGCAATTTGCTTCAGTAGCAATAGGAGCAATAGGAGACTAATACAATTGTCATTCTGGATTATGTTGGAAACTTTTGCTATAGCATGCATTAGTTCTCACTGATCACCAATTACTGCATAGCAACCTTACAATTTAGAAAACAGTTAATTTTTTCCCCCCAGTGGAAGTGCAAGCTCATTACATTCTTTGGAAGTGTGAAGAACTGTTTAATTCCCTTTTCACAGGGTTTCCTATTTTTCTTGAAAGAGAGAGGAATGTGTTTGTAACATAACGCTGTTCTGATTTGACATGGAAGGGTTCTTGCTATCCAAAAGTCTTGATTAATTATATACTTTACTGGTATGTTTTCATTAATGAAAATCATTTTATGGCCTGAGTGTTTGTGTTCTCCCCAAATCCATATGTTGAAATCCTAACCCCCAATGTGATATATTTAAGAGGTGGGGACTTTGGGTGGTTTGGGCCATGGGGGTGGAGCCCTGATGAATGAGGTTAGTGTCTTTATACAAAGGGACAGGGGTCTCTGTCTCCCTCTCTCTGCTGGCCCCCTGCAGGCTAGGACAAAGGCTCTCACCAGCTACCAGATCTGCCAGCACTTTGATTGTCAATTTTAGCCGCAGAGCCGTGAGAAATCCATTTCTGTCGTGTAAGCCAGTTGATGGTAATTTGTTATCACAGCCCAAATGGACTGAGACATCACGTATTACCCAAATGTCACAGAGTGAACGTGAAGTAGCACTTCATTTTGCTGATAATGAATTACTTCTCTGAAATTAGCTCAGTCGCAATGGCTTTGATCTCCCCAGTGAATATCAGTAATAATATATCAGTGTGTGTATATGCTAGCTACCTTTAAAGGACATGTGAGAATTAATCATCATTATCACACTCTAACCCATGTTACAGAATAATGTTATGATTAACAGTTTGACTTTGCATGGACTGCTAGCCTAGAAGGAGTGGGTCCTGGGAGCCCATTAGACACTTCGGTGAGCATTAGAAGACACCCCCTCTGGGTGAAAACTTTCCTGAAGTTGCAGGCCATTTCAAGCCAGGGGGCCATGGGCTAGATTAGAAGAGTTACCTCTTGGGCAGGGTGTAACCCTCACATCCACATGCAGAAGCCCTGGGAAGGAGCCTTAGAGGTCTTTCAAGAAAGGTAGTCACGGTGCAGCAGGGAAACCAATGGCCTTGGCATTATGTAGATGGGGGTTGAATCCTTTCTCCATCACTTACTAATAGGGTGGCCTGAGCAAAATACTTCAGTTCTCTGGACCTAAAATTGCTCATCTGTAAAACAAAGACAAAGATACTTATTTTGAATAATTGTCAGAAGGAGGAAGAAATGGAGGGTATGGAGGGTGCCTGGCCCATGCTAGATGGTGGTCATTGTCATGTAGTTTGGAATTTCTCGTTTTGTACTTGAGGAATGGAGACCTTGAAAGGGCTGGGCCTCACCTAAGGCACATTAACCTCTTTCCCCTGTTTGACCCCTAGCTGCTACTGAGGGCGACTTGAAGCATTAGGCAGGAAGTGAGTTAGGTGACTTTTTTCTAGGTGTGGGGAAAACAACCATTTCAATAGGCTCTGGACCTGAGATTTTTCCATTCACACGAATGATATATTTACAGCCCATTTTGGTGACTTTGAACATCAGACACTTAATTTTTTTTTTTAAAGATTTTATTTATTTGACAGATGGAGATCACAAGCAGGCAGAGAGGCAGGCAGAGAGAGGGGGAAGCAGGCTCCCTGTGGAGCAGAAAGCCCGATGCAGGACTCCATCCCAGGACCCTGGGATCATGACCTGAGCCGAAGGCAGAGGCTTAACCCACTGAGCCACCCCGGTGCCCCCAGACACTTAATTTTTAAAGAAGGAGTTTATTTCCTGTTTAGACCATCATTAGCAACAGGGAACCACTCAAGTCTGCAATTTGGAGGAGGGGGAATAAAAGCCTATGAATCACCCTAGTTACTTCATAAGAGGAGTGGAGGGGGGGTCCCTAGGACTTCATGGAACACTATGCTGTGTTTATACCAGATCGATGTCACCTGGTGGTCACGGTTTAAAACTGAAGGTGTTATAGATGCTTCTGAAGCCCTTGAAAGCTCTGGACTCAGTTTCCAGGAAAATTCACAAAAGCCTGCAGTTGGACTCTCTGGAACCCACTATCTTGGTCCAGATTAGTGTCTTGATGAGGTCATTCCACTGTTAGAGGCAAAAGTGAATTTGCTCTGCCTGTGTGCGGCAGTCTGCACACCCTTGAAGCAGTGATCACGTTGAAGGCTGTGGCCAGACTAATGTTGTTAGTCCAGTATGAATCACAGGGATTTTTGTCTGTCTGTTCTCTGCTCTACTCCCAGCCCCGAGATCAACTTCAGTACTCACTGAATGAATAAATGTACCAAGACTCAGATAGTTATCATAAATAAATTTGCCAGTCTTCTGTATGATTTATTTTTCAACTGTCAGGAGGACTTTATGGTAAATTTAATAGGACATGGATATTTCCGCTTGTTTTCAACTCAGCACTGCACTCTGGCACAACTCTTGGATCCATCTCCTATCACCTTAACCACCCCTTCTAGCCCTGTGCCATCTGCATCTTTGATGAGTGATATCAGTCTGGTAAACAGTACTGCCCCTGTGTGTGGGATGGGGATAGAAGGCTGGAAGGGACAGATGGGCCCAGCAGGGAATCACGAGCAATTAGAACAGAAAAGATGCCATGGAAGCCTCCAGAAGCTCAGCGTTAAGCAAAGTTGGGTGTCATTTTAGATGGAATGAATTTAGGGAATGAGACAACTTTTACTTGGCATGAAGCCAGGAGACCTTACAAAGGAGTCACCTCAGCTGGCATTGTAGGAAAGTGAATTAATGGAGTTTTGTACCTGTATGAGCAAGGATTCTCCAGATAAATAGAATCAATAGGATGTGTGTGTGTGCAAAGAGAGAGAGAGACAGGCAGAGGGAAAGAGAATTTTTAAAAAAAGATTTTATTTTATTTATTAGAGAGAGAGAGAGAGCATGAGCAGTGGGAGGAGCAGAGGCAGAAGGAGAAGCAGGCAGCCTGCTGAGTGAGGAGCCCCATGCGGGTCTCGATTCCAGGACCCTGGGGTCATGACCTAAATATAAACCAAAGGCAGATGCTTAACCGAATGAGCCACCCAGTCACCCCAGAGAATTTTTTGTTTACACTTGATCTTAGCCAAAAGGCCGAGAAGCGATGAGAATTTTTTTTTTTTTTTTTAATTGGCTCACATGACTGTGGAGACTGGCAAGTCCAAAATCTGCAGGCTGGGGTGGCAGGCTGGAGATCTAAGAAGAATTGCAGTTTGAGTCCCCTGGCAGCTTGCTGGCAGAATTCCTAGTCCCTTGAGGGAGGTCAGTCTTTTTCCTAAGGCTTTCAACAGATTGGGCGAGATTCACCAATATGCTGGAGGGCAACCTCTCTTACTCAAAGTCTACTGATTGAAATGTTAATCCTGTTCAAAAAACACCTTCACAGAATCGTCTAGAATAGTGTTTGACCAAATATCTGGGTACAGTGGCCTAGCCGAGTTGGCACATATAATTAACCATCATAGTACCGCTGAAGGGAAACCCAACACAAAGCGACTGGGTTTATCTAACTGGTGAATTAGAACAACATTCTAATCTGTCTGGGTATTCGCATGTCTCTAGGCCTGCTGTGTAATTCCATCGCTTGTGCCTCCCCCTCATTGCTGACTTATCCCGAAATGCCATTCTCCAAACCTGCTTCCTTCCCCACTGGAAAAACTCTACTCATCTTTCGAAGTTCGGATCAAATGTCAGCTCTGTGATACTTCCTTTAGTACCACATCTCATGCAGGAGAATGAGTTCCTTCCCTCAGTCCTTCATGCACCTCCTGTCATAACATTTATCACATTGCGTTCCAACTGCTTGACCATCCAACAGCAGATTAGCAAAGTGGTTGCAAACATACAGTTTGGTTCCAGACTTCCTCAACTGAATTCAGGACCTCAGCAAGTTACCCGATCTCTGGATACATTAGTTTCTTTGTCTATAAAATGGAAATAAGGTACCAACAATCTGAATTTATAGTGAGGACCCCGTATATGTAGGACTCTTAGATCAGTGTCCAGTATATAGTAACCACTAAAAGAAAAAGCAATTATTTTTCTTAGTGTTATTGTTGCTATCTGATGCCTATCATGTGAAAGGATTAAATGTTTCTGGAGGGCAGGGGTGTTACCATATGCCTCTTTACTTCCACCCCTCATATTGTGTGGAACAGAACAGGGATCCATAGACATTTATTGGAGTGTTCATTACCTTATATCTGTAGAACACTCTAATCCCAGATACATATACTGATTCAAAGATTGGCAACATATTGCCCATTGAAACCTCATCACAACCTTGCGAGGTCTTATTACCTCCATTTTACAGATGAGGAAAGTGAGAAGCAGGAATTAACTGAATTGTCCCTTGTCCACACAGCTGGCAAGTAGCAGAGTCTCTAACTCCAAGGTCAGTGAGAGGGAAGGGCAGAGATGCCAGGAGTTTGGGAAAGCTTTCTTTTCTGGTCCAGGAACCGCTTCCTCTCTCCACTTTCTCCTTCTTACCTTCCAGAACAGGGGCGCTCTGGACTGCAAAGCCTGCGCGCAAAATGCGGTGCCGGTTCACACCGCAGAACTGACTCAGGAAAGGGGGTGAGCCGCAGAGGACGATCAATACAGGATATCTTCAGCCGTGACCGTGGCCTCTTCGATTTTGGTCTTAATCTCCGGGAGCGGAATTTGACTGATGGCCACCACTACCAAGTTCGCAGCGTGGGCGGAGGCACTGGCCACACAGATCCAAAATGACTCTTCGTACTGTTCCTCCACCACCACCAAGCGGAAGAGCCTCTCCTGGAAGTTGGCGATGCGCTCGGTGAGGTCGTGAAACTTGACCGCGGCCATGAAGCTGGTGATGGCCAATGCCACAACTCCACCTGCAACCCAAAACGTCACCCACATTCAGCGCTCCTTGGTACAGCTGTACTGGCCATCTGCGAGAAGGCACCTCTGTAGCACATGCGACACGTTTGCTTTGGGCTGAAAAATTCTTAGGGAGACAGAACAATTTTTTTTTTCTTAAGCAAACTTTACCGCTACTGTGGGGATCTACCTCCGGACTCCAAGGTGAGAAGTCTCTAATCATCCTTAATCATCCTTTAATCATTCCCTTTCCATCTTAAGGGTAAGAAGGGGAGGTAAGAGAGAGAGGAGAGGAAGCAGACAGGGGAACCTGGAACGGTTCCAAACTTCACTCACTTTCCTACCCGTGCTTCCAACCTCCGTGTTCTGGGTGGTTCTCTCTCTCTTCCTTTTTGCTTTTCTACTGGTTGGTTTTAATTAATATTTAAAAAACACAGTTATCACGCTTTTTGCTTAGATTATTATGTCTTTGTTAAAGGAAATTTGGACACCAGAGAAAGTCACAAAGATGAAAATACAAATTCACTTTTATCCTAAAAGCTGGGTATAAATACTTTGAACATTTTAATGTTTCTTTACATTTCTTCCTCTTTAACAAAATTGTATTCTGAAGCTTTTACTGTGTAATGTTCTTTTTTCCCCCTTTACTTGAACATTTTTCTATATTGTTAAGTATTCTGTTATAGCACCACTTTAAACTGGTACATAACGTGTTCTTCAAGTAACACACCTAACCAATTTAATTAAGTTTAATTGAGTATGACTTTATTTCTGGATATCTAGAGTGCATCTAAATTTTGTTACTGTAAAGTGCTGCAGTGAACACTTTTTTATATACATCTGCATGCTCTTTTCCAGTTATTTCCTTAGCATAAATCCCTATTTGGATTGGTTTAATTAAAAAATATTCATATTTTGGGGGTGCATGTGTGGCTCAGTTGGTTGAGCCCCACTCTTGGTTCAGCTCAGGTGAGGATCTCCGGGTCATGGGAAAAAGACCCGCCACATGTTTCACGCTCAGTGGGAAGTCTGCGTCTCTCCCCACCCCCTCTCTGCCCCTCCTTCTGCAATCTTTAAAAAAAATATTATTTTTATGCCTTTTAACACTTTTAATACTAAAGATTTGTTGAACTGCCTTTTAAAAATATTCTCATCAGTAGTGCTTGAGAGCGCCATCTCTCTGAAGCAGTAACTTGACAGAGAGGAGCGTTTATTTAATCGTAGGACTGAGCACTTTTTACATGTCAGCCGCTAGGAGGGTTCATGTGGATGGAGCCAAGACACCTGCAGTCTGGAAGGGGCCAGCCATGTATACAAGTAATTCTATAGGATGGTCCTGGTCTGCAAATGCAGGCAAATACACAGTAACTAATCTACTGACATTACATTATGATACATGGTAAAACAACATTATCTCCTTGTACACTTTTTGGTCACCCTGTATAAGGCAAAGATAGGTATGGGTTATTGCCATGATGACCCTTGACCGTTTGACTGAGGTTTTCGGAAACAGCTTCATTTCTGGGAATCTCGTTATATTTTTGCATATGGCTTTTTAAGTGCATAACTAAATGCTAAACATGAATTAAATATATATATTATGTAAGATATAATATAAAATATTATATATAAATCTATATCTATATCTATCTATATCTATATCTATCTATATCTATATCTATTTGGGAGTAAAATATAATCCCAAATCAACACACACTTTTGTTTTTTGTCTCGGAAAATAGGTCATGATGGTTATAATTGATACCATGATTAAAGGAAAGACAAAGGGCTTAGACTTAGTTATACATTGGTTGGAATCCCACCTCTGCTACCTATTGTTGTGTGGCCTTGGGTAGGGCTTTTAACTTCTCTGAGCTTTAGGATCTTCGTCTATAAATATGGGTCTAATGATACCCCTCATAAGGAGGTTGTGAGCTTTAACTGAAAAGAGGCCTATAAAAGAGGCCAGGTGCCTCATCTTCTGTCATTTGGAAGGCTCCCTCCCACCCTCACAGCTGTGGCCTCACCTCTTCCCCTCCACCCACAGTGCCCTCTCTTCCCCCCTCCACCCCCAGCTCTCTTCTCTCTTCTCCTCTTGCTCCCACCTCTCCTCTTTGCTCCAAGTCCTCAGCCACTCATGCAAGCCACCAGTTTGGCTCTTCACTGTGACAGAGATTCTGCAACTTTCAGTAAAGAGGACATTCATGCCCATGAGGAAGGTTATAGATTAGGGAAGTAGAGACTGAGGTGGGCGTTCTAATTCCTGCACATCTTCCACCTACCTACTTGGAACTCAGCCTGGTGGTGGCAGTGGACATGAATTGCTCTCCCTGGGGGCCTTCCTTACCTGCAAGGACATTCCATAGGCAGATGCCCCCAGGGCCGTTGACTGCCCTATATGGAACCTGGATCATGTTGAGAATGGCAAAGCCCATGCTGACCAGAGCCAGGGCCAAGGCCAAGAAGAGGAGCAGCATAATTGTCACATGGAGGCCTGCATTGAGTTCCTTCACCAGGTGTGGGAAGACTGGGAAGAGAAGACACAGCCAATATTTCAGTGTCAGAGCTGGGCTCAAGTTTATACAGTCCAGGCTTGCTTACCCTAAGGCTTTACTAGAGTGGAGAGAGGGCAAGGCAGCAAGGTCTGGGTTTTCAAAAAGCAGGAGACTTCTTGAGATGAACGCATGAACCCCAGATTTGCCACTTCTCATTTGGCCAATAATCCTCTCTTTCTTGCTGTGGATGCAAAATCAGAATGTGCCTGGCTGGCAATTTAAGTTGCACTGGCTTCAAAGCCCTGGGATCTGGTGTGAGCTAATGCACACAAGCCCTAGATGGTGGATCTTTAGCAAAGGAGGTGGGCAAGAGAGTCAGTCAAAGAGGGCCAACTGAAAAGATTTAGTCTGGGTCAGAGAGTTGCTTTCATTAAATCAGACAGGTACAAGAGGTTTCAGGTACATCTGTGAAGAGTGTAGAAGGGCATAGCAGAGTGAAGCCTAGACCTGGCATCCAAAGATCTGGGTTCAAATCCCAGTTTCGCTCATTTGCCACAAGTATAAAATAGAATACTCTGAACCCTGCCTCCCCTACCCATCTTACTAGATTGTTGAGTGGATCAAGTGAAACGCATGGGAATAATAATAGCACTTAATAAGAACTGATAGGAAGCTAGGAGCATCACCTTGGATTCCTTGGCAAGGTAGTCATTTTTCCCCACGTATGATGGACACTTACTTTTCATGTGCACCATACTCTATAAGAATATTAATTTTCCATATTCATGTGGCAGGATAATTTAGTGAGATCTTAATTTGTATCTGTTTCCTCTGTGTTGCTCACCACACAGTAGCCATGAGAAGTAAATGATACAGTATGGCAGATACTGCTTGGGAAAGACTGAGTTCTCAAGATGGCGGCTGGGGCTGTTGCAGTTCTATTGTTACTCTCTGACTTAGGAAAAGTCACATGACTCTGCAGAGCCTCAGTTTGCTCATCAGTGTAATGGGGTAGCAATAACTGCATATGAACTGAGGGTAACCAACATTTGCTGAGCACAGCCATGTCAAGTGCCAAACCCTTTACATCATTATGTCATTCAATGCTTGTGACAAGGATGTAAGGTAGATTTTATTAAACCACTTTCCATATAGGCTTGGGCATTAAGTCCCTTATCTTTGGGCAAGGTGACTCTGAATTCTATATAAGATTATAATCCTGGATGCCATATGATATATGGAGTTTAGATCGCTGTTTTCAGTAATCACACTGAAGAATTAAAAATGATGGAAGCTAAAGAAAGCCCGAGCATACCCCTTCTTCTGCAGCGACTCCAGGGTTTCTACTGAGCACCTCCTGGTCAAATCAGGGTCCACTTTGTGAGTTTGCACTCCCTGCTTCATCCTTTGATGTCACCATCATCCCCTTCTTGTCCCCTCTGGGGAGCCAGGATTCAAAGCTTTCCTGGTTCCACCTCGCTCCCCTGAACCCCGTTTCCCTCTGGCTCTTTGCTGGCTCACCTGCCTCCCTGTAGTCACAGAAGGTTGGTGCCTCCCAAGCTTGAGAACTAAATATTGGTCCTTCTCCCTTCAAAATTCTTTCCACTGAGAAGTTTCCAGACACTCCACATTTACATCCTAGTTCTCATCTATCTTTCTTCCCAGTTCTGTATTTCCATTTGTATATATCTCCAGGTGGTTATCTTGTGGGCATCAGAAACTTTACCCTGAGCATCTTTCCAAGGAATTTTTCTTGCAAGGTTTCTCTTTAACCATTGCTTCTCTCCTTTCTTAGTGTCACTTAGGTTTTTTTTTTTTTTTCTTTTCAAATGTTCAGCCCTGCATGAGTGAATGTTGTGATAGACACAATTCTGTCCTTGACCTGCAGCAGTGCAAAACCAGCCAACACAGCGTAGCTCAGCTCCAGTGAACGTTTTCAGAGAGAATCAAACCCAAGGTGCTGTGAATGGAAGTTTATATTCCCTCCTCTGGGACACCCCAGGGTAACTGGGAAAACTAAATGTTCTTGAACATTGTCTTACCCAGAGCTGGTATTAAAACACCTTTTGTGATTCTCACACAATTCTGGTGCCGCAGAGAGCAGACTGTGTTAGATGAGCCCCGGGGGGGGGGGCTGTCTCCTGTGGGGGCATCCCTCTGGGAAGGAAGAGGAGGGAAAAGGACATTTATTGAGTTCCTCCAGTGGACAAACAGAAAGTGCTCCTTTACTCTGGCTTCTGGCAGAGGGAGTTTACATTCTTGTGAGCTGGGATGGCAGGGGTTTAATCAGCACTGCTGTGGAAGGGTTCAGTCTTTGTCTGTTCTCCTCAGGGCTCCTTCTACTGCAAAGCTGGTATCTGCCTCAGCTCCTTCTCCAGAAACGGTATTTGTGCTTGGGGATTCCTAAATTATGCTAGACCTACCAAATGCCACATCACATCCTCTATTATCCATTGAACTGTGCTCTCCCTGTCATCCCCCACAAAAAAGAAGGGTTGAAGTACTAATCTCCAGCATTTCAGAATATGACCTTATTTGGAAATAGGGTATTTAAGAGCTAATTAAGATGAGGTTGTTAAGATGGGCCCTAATCCAGTGTGATTGGTGTCCTGATAAAAGGGGAAATTTGGACACACAAACACGTGGAGGGAAGACCATGTGAAGAGACACGGGGAGGATGCCATGTGAGGACTGGATGACATGGCCACAAGCCAAGAACCCTCGGGGCTACCAGAAGCTGGAAGAGGCTAGGAAGGCTCCTTCTCCCGTAGGTTCCAGAGGGACCTTGGCTCTGTCCACAAGCTGATTTCTGAGTTCTAGCCTCCAGAACTATGAGAATACATTTCTACTGTTTAAGTCACCCAGTTTGTCATAGTACTTTGTTACGGAAGCTCCGGGGAACTAATATACCCTCTGTTTGTTGGGGTAAACACTCAGTCATTTCTAGTGGGATCTGTCCACCCTGGAACCTCACACCCCTAGGAATCCCCGTTCACCCACCACTTCCCCACGACCCTTTGCTAGATTCTAGGAGAACAGTAAGGACTACTAGGGAGATGCCTAGCTTTGGGAAAGTCACCGGTCACAAATTCCAGAAGGAGCAACATGGTGGAAAGTAGGAAGTCTGGGATCAGACTAACCTGGGTTGGGGTCTGGCTCCAGCATTCAGGGCTCTGTGACCTTCAGCAAGTTGCTTAACCTCTCTGAGCCTTAGTTTTCTCCTAACTGGCAGGGTTGTGGAGGATTAGTGTAGCATGGGTCACAAGTTTGGTGTCTTGCATGGGAACATTCAGAACAGATAAATCTGTATCTTTGGGGCGCCTGGGTGGCTCTGTGGGTTAAGCCTCTGCCTTCGGCTCAGGTCATGATCTTAGGGTCCTGGGATCAAGCCCCCGAATTGAGCCCCGCATCGGGCTCTCTCCTCAGCGGGGAGCCTGCTCCCCCTGCCCTCCCCCGCCCACTGCCTCTCTGCCTACTTGTGATCTCTCTCTCTGTCAAATAAATAAATAAAACCTTTAAAAAAAAAGTACTTATTGTTATTCATTCGACCAATGTTTTTGAGTGCCAGTGTTTTGAAGCGTTCTGGGGGCTTGAGATCATCAACAAATAAAACAAGATCCTTGCCCTCATGGCACTACATACTAAAGGGGTGGAGACAGATAACAAATAATAAACATAACAGATAAATTATCTAGTATGTAAGAAGGCAGTTTTCATGGTTACATGATATATCATGCTATATAATTACCAGGGCCTCTTTTTGTTATATTCCCTAAGCACTGTCTGACTACAGTCTCTGGAATCATGCTGCTTTTAATTGTCACTCCCTTGTTCAAGCTTGAGAACTTCCTTCATGAGGTTCTTTCATCTCCATTAATGATGACTATTTAAAAATTGTGTCTTTTCTCCCTCAGGTGTGTGTGTGTGTGTGTGTGTGTGTGTGTGTGTGTGTGTGGTTTTGAAAGAATCCCAAACTTCCAAAAATTGTAAGAATGGTACAAAGGAATTTGGTTTTTTTCTCCTGAATTACTGCAGGTAAATTTTCTCTGCATCCAAGTACTTTAGTGTCTATTTCGTTCAGAAAGAGATTGTCTTACAGAACCATAGTCCCCAAATCATTGAGTTAATGCTAGCACATGACTGCCACTTGAACCTGACACTCCATTCAAGTTCCACCAATTTTCTCACCAAGTGATGTCTTTTAAAGCAAACAATGCAGAATCACCCAATGCAGAATCACCTAGTGTATATCATTGTCATGGTCTCCTTTAGATGACCTTTATTTTTAATTCTTTATGTATACGTGTTTTCCATTTGTGTGTGTGTGTGTGTGTGTGTGTAATGTTTTCAATAGAACTATTTTTCCAATACCCTTAGTCCAATTTAATTGCTGGGTAAATATAAATATTCCCAGAGATTTTTTTTCCTGAATATCCATAACAAATATGTATTCCTTTTATGTATATAAGTGATGCCAGCTCATATTATCATATTTGTTAATGGCTTTAGCTTTCTATCTTTATGTATTTTTTTAAAAAAGATTTTATTTATTTATTTGACAGAGAGAGAGATCACAAGTAGGTAGAGAGAGAGAGAGAGAGAGGGAAGCAGCCTCCCTGCTGAGCAGAGAGCCCGACGCAGGACTGGACACCAGGACCCTGGGATCATGACCTGAGCTGAAGGCAGAGGCTTTAACCCACTGAGCCACTCAGGTGTCCCTATCTTTATGTATTTAATAAGATACTTAACACTGGGCAGATTCTAAAAACTACAATTCTGAAATATAGAAATCAAATGAGTAAAAACCCTTATCCCCTTGCATTGCGTTATGTTGATGAATTATGTTTGGGTAGGACACTGTTCTCATGAGCGTTCTAGTTGATTCTAAAAACTTGCAGAATATTGACTTTTTTGCTTTGTTTTTTATTTCCCAGAAGACCCTTCATAAAGCTGGGCTTGGATTTCTGCTCTATTTCCACCCAGAGCAGCTCTGAGGTCAGCCTGGATGTCAGCAGATGACCTGTCTACTCCTGTTCATGGAGGGCAGTCAGTGTCTTGCCCCAGGGCTCCCCTCCAGGGATCACCCAACTTGGGCTCTCAACTCAAGTAGTGTGATTCCAGAGCCCGGGCACACAGCCTCTTTGCCTGTTCTCAGCCTGTGGAGGTTTTATATAAATAGAAGTGGAAGCATGCTGGGCTGGCTGAGAACACCCCAGTCACGTGGCTGGTGTCTGAAGTCTGGCTCTGCCGTTTCCTGGCTTGGGGGAGCTCAGGCAAGTTATATAACCTCTCCAAGTCTCAATGTAGTCCTCTGCAAAATGGAAACGTTAATAATTCCTTCTTCATAAATTTGTTTTAAGGCTTAAAAGAGAGAAGCCATGTAAAACATTTAGCAGAATGTCTGATACTCGTAAGTGCTCAATATTTTAATAGTTATTTCTAATAGAGGCGAACTATAGAAATATACAAATCCCCATTTTTAATGTTTCTATAAGCCTCTGCAGGAAAGAAAGAAATGTTCTTGGTGCTGAACAGGAATGTCAACATGCCTTAAGTTGAGGCAGAAGTCAAATTCCACAGTTAGACACAAGCACTCTTACAAATTAAAAATAAAAGTGTCCTAAAACAGCTTGTGTGCCCCAAATATACTCACTCGTGAATTGGGACTGGCGGCCCCCGAGCCCGCACTGTCGCACTTTACATCCTCGGAAGAGCCCGTAGTAAATATCCCCAATGAACTTGACCAGCTCTGGGTCGGTGGCGTTGACCAAGTCCACTCCAGTCTGACAAAGGATTTTCCCACTCACCCAGTGGGGCGCTGCCAGGGCAACAACGATAAGGATAAAGGAGGAGAAGCTGAGTAAAGATGCCAGCCCATACCACGCCTTTTTGAACCATCCAGGCATTCTAGTGGGTGCAGCTTATCCTTGAGGTGTCCCAGGGGCGGCGAGGGTGGTCGGCATCCTCTGGACACTCTGCAACCTCCTGCTCCAAGGTCAGCTCCTCCAAACACGGCATTTCAGGATTTCGAGTGCATCTCCTGGTCCTCCCTCACTGCTTGCCTCCACAGCCTATGTTTACTATCAGCACATCCGGAAGTTTCTACAGAGACCGCCTTCACCTGACTCAAGTGTAGAGGAGTGTGTTACCGAGGGAAGTAACTGTATATCTCCCACTATACTACTATTTCAACAGCGGGTTTAATTGTTCCTTTCAGGTATTTAAATAACCCTGGCGTGGACCTCTTGATGGCCAGGAAGTTATTAGCAGGCAAAAACTAGGTAGATCTGACTGTAAAGAAACACTAACTATTCTCAAAAAATGCATGCAATAGAAGGAAACTGAGCAAGTAAGGATTAGCACTTGAATGCCGCCCACAATGCGTGGTTTCAAATGTCGAGCTCAGGGCTGTGTGACTGGGCATTTCTTCAGTGACAGTGAAATGTCACTGCTGTCAGAATCTCCAGAACCGTTATTCATACCTTGGGATGACCTCTGTTCTCAAGGCTTTTAATTGAAATGTGTAGACAGGCTATATGATGCTTGGATTTATCACTGGGTGAATCTGCTGTGGGTAAAGTGCAGCAGGAGTCAGCTTGTGGCTGGACTGAGGCAGCCTGGACGCCAACACTCACATTCCTGTCCTCCAACAGCACCTCCCCCACCAAAAACCTTGTGTCATCTGATGTGGAAAAGAAAAGTCTTTTTCTAATGTGTTAGCAAATGATCGCCTTGTCAGGGGCTTTACTTCTAATACAGAAAATTTGTGTGTGTGTGTGTGTGTGTGTGTGTGTGTGTGTTTTCTTTTAATGTATAGCCACTAGGAATGAAATATTTCCTACTATCTTATACCGTGGCTTTTCAATTTTGATTTTTAGTCTATTACTGTAAGCCAACTTGACCTCATGTGAGACTGATAACAGCAACTCTCAATAGTTTTGGGGAGTCACATTTGGCAGAAGTGGCACAGGACATTGTTTATTTGGTCACCGAGGTCTGGAGGGGGGTTCAGGAGTTTGCACTGTTAATGGACAGGAGTTCCAGAAACCTCACTTGGAATGCAGTGAGGGGCCAGAGGGACATGGGAATGGAAACGTTAGTTTCCTTCCCTATAGTGGGGTTCACTTCTGTGGTCTCTCCATAATGAAAATAAACAAGAGTGTCTCTGAAGCTTGTGTAGACCTTTTCCTCATACAGAAGGCTTTTACTAGATGCTTGTCGTCCCCCCTGGCCCGGCCCCCACAATGCTGCAACAAGCCTTCGTGGCAGGCCAGGGACGAGGGATGTTCTATCCTGATGATTCCTCTCATGAGAAAACTGGATGTCAGGGCTGGGGCTGGAGTTTAGGTCTTTGAAATATAGCAGCTCATCTTCATCACAATGACTTTGAAATAGCAAGTGTTTTTTCCGGTAATGAAGACATACAAAAGGCTGAGAAGAGGACTTGGCATATTAATAAATGACCAATAAAGTTTGTTATTTTTATAGTAATGTTAAGCATGCTTTGGACCTGTGCAATACCTTTGGCTCATATTTCTGCCTCAGATGATGGACCTAGGTCAACTATTGGTGTTTTACGGATTAAGCAATTATTTTTAGAATGATTATTTTAGAAAAATATGGGAAACAAATGATTCCCAATGAGCCCGTGAGATGCTGAATGGAAGTGTGGTTAAGTATAACTCTACTGAAACCTGAGTTCAAATTCCTACTCCTCTGGGCAAGTGCTTGAGACTCTGGTGCCTCAGTTTCCTACTCTGTCATGGGATTGTTGTACAAAGTAAAATGGAATAGCACGTGCAGATTACGGTATACAGAGGGCATCAAATAAGTGGTGTCAACCTCCTCATCTAGTCTTCTAGTAATTCTGTTCTTGGTAATGACACTTCTGATAATAAACAGTGTTGCGGTTGGCATCCTGTTCTCCAAGAAGGTATTTTTGTGTGCTTTATCTGGCACAAGGGTACTGAGCAAACATCTGTATGTCTGCTATACGCACAACACACTGCGTGCGGGTGGAGGGTGACACAAATATGTATAATATTCCCAAAACAGTGATACAAAAATTGTAGTATATTTTAAATGTTTAACTCTTCACAAATTAATGCTTTTAAAACAGAAAAAAAAACCCCATGAAAATTATTAGAAGAGTTCTAAAAAATACGACTACTTATGTTACAACAGGCCTTGGTCTGCTAGAGACACAGTTAAAGATGTGAGTCCAATAATGGGTCCTTGGACCTCTGTGACTGTATGTAAGACCCCATTTGACAGGAATGTTAAAGGTCCACAGTAAAGCCCCACCAAATGGTACCAACTGGCCCCACTAACAGAGCCTGACATTTTCTTTCTTGTAAACTCACAATCTCTAAGAAGTGCAGTGATGGTAACAGAAGGAGTGGCAAAAGTAATTATATTAATAATGTTGATCGGCATTTATTGAGCTCCTACTACTGATCACACACTGCTCTAAGTATTCTAGTATTATTTTAAAAAATCCTTTCCAGAACTCTAGGAGGACAGACCATTAGAATTCCCATTTCACTGAGAGGGGACTGAGGCACAGAGCAGTTAAGCAAGTTGTTTAGGGGCACTCAGCTATTAAACAGGGAAGCCAGGCTGTGGAGCTTCAGAGCCTGCACCATTTATTTATTTATTTATTTATTTATTTATTTAAAATTATTATTATTATTATTATTATTATTGCCTGCACTCTTATTTAAAGGGACTATATATACATGGTTTTGTTTGTGTCCCCAGTAGACTCTCAACATCGTGCGCGCACACCTGCTCTCCACCCTCCCCACCCTTAGCCTGGCGCCCTGCACGCCGTGGGTGCCGGGCAACTGGAGGCCGACGGGCGGCGGGGCTCTGCTGGCGCACCTGCAGGGTGTCGGTACTCGCCCAGCGTGGCCGCGCGCTAGGCGGCAGCAGCGGGCCCCGCGCGGGATTGGCGACCACGCGGTCCCTCTTGGCCGGGTCGGTGGGCGTGCCGGGGCGGGGCCGGGCGATCCCGGGCGCAGCCTTCGGGCTCCGTGCATTCGGAGCTTCGGGAGCCCGGCGGGAGTAGCAGGATGGCGGCGGCAGCGGGCGAGGCGCGCCGTGTGCTGGTGTACGGCGGCAGGGGCGCGCTGGGCTCAAGATGCGTGCAGGCGTTCCGGGCCCGCAACTGGGTAATTCGGCCGGGTCTCCGGCGGCGGTAGCGGGCGGGAACGGGTGTGACTGGGGAGCAGAAGGCCCTGTCTGTGCAGCCTGGGAGGGCTGACTGGACGAAGCCGGGGCCCCTGCGCGCCCCAAAACAGGAGTGCTTGCACAGGTCTGCTGTTCTGACTACGAGTGCGTGCTCACGCCGCGCCCTAGGTGCCGGCCTTTGCTCTGCAAGGAGGTGGGGGATGGGGCCGCTCGCTCGGTCTCCGCCGGTCCCTGAAAGTCGGCGATGGCTCCGGAGAGAATTCCAGAGGGGAATGAAGAGGAGCGGGCTTGAGGGTACAGGGAGAGACGGGGAGAAGGACGCTCTGGAATTTGGCTGCCTGGCACGGGTTACTACCTCTAAAATCGTGAACTTACTGCTTAACGCCCTCGAGCCTCAGTTTCCCCATCTGTAAAATGGGGATGTTGTTAGTAGCTGCCCTTTAGGGGGTTGTGCGGATTGAATGAGATCATTGGTGTGGTTTTAAAGTACCTGACTCGGGGCGCCTGGGTGGCTCAGTGGGTTAAAGCCTCTGCCTTCGGCTCAGGTCATGATCCCGGGGTCCTGGGATTGAGCCCCGCATCCGCTCTCGGCTCGGCGGGGGGCCTGCTCCCTCCCCTCTCTCTGCTTGCCTCTCTGCCTACTTGGGATCTCTGTCTATCAAATAAATAAAATCTTAAAAAAAAAATAAAGTACCTGACTCGCGGTAAGAGCTGTTGAAAGGTTAGCTGTTAGTATTAATGGATCATTTAGCCAGCCTTGGACTTGGTATTTTGAAGGCTGGCGCCGCAAATTTTCAACTACTTTGCATAATCGGGTAATGCTCCCTGCAGGGGGCAAGTAGGAGTGGAACTGACCTGTGGTCAGAGACCCTGACCCCAGCCACTAGGCAGGGCTCAGCACATTCCTGGTGGAGGCCTGCCCTGTGTCTTCTCGCTGCAGCTGTCACTTGCACAAAATGTCCTGGAGCTCTGGGCAGCTTCCTCTGGGGGGTTTAGTTAGTAGCCACAGGAGCCTGGGCCAGGGTGCCCCGGAACGAGGGAGAGAGTTTCCTTCTGGTTCAGAACCTGGTATAGGACTTAGAAAGGATTCTAAATGCACCACTGGCTTCTACTCTGAACTTGGGAAGACTGTTTTGAGGCGTTTTCCAAGGTCTGCGGAGGTGAGACTGGGAACAGGTAAGGAGTGCTGGCCGCGGGCTAGGCATGGTGTTCCTACGTACTCTTAATTTCATTTACTCTTCCCCAGACTTGAATATAGTGGATTCTGTTGGTATCTGTGTATTCAAGAGGGGAGGCTTTTGGGTTCCCCTGGTTGGGGGCACTTGGAACAATCTGGCAAGCTAATTGACCTTTCACTCTGTCTCCCCTACCCTATCTCTTCATTTCTAGGAGCCCTGGGAGGGAGGGGCTGGGATACAACCTTTTCTTTGTATCTGTATCCCCTGTGGCTGGTGACATAGAAGTAGTGAGTGTTCTTGAATGAATACTGTGCTCTTCAAAGCTTGTGGTAGAGATATTTATCTCTGGGGCCTGCAGACCTTGGGTGGCTGGAACTTTCTGAGAAAGAACTGGGTGTCACCCATGCCAGGAGTTCTTGCAGTTAATTTTCACACTAATTGTTAACAATTAACAGGCATGAGAAAGGCACTAGTTTGTGGGATGAGGACCCAAAGCCATTCCTCTGTGCTTGAGGACAGGGGTCTGAAAACTCTAGCCCTCCAAGGGCCAGATCTGGCCTGCCATCTGGTTTTGTACACCTCATCATCTAAGGATGTTTTCACATTTTTAAATGGTTGGTGGGGGGAGAAAAATGAAAAGAATACTATTTTGTGACCTGTGAAAATTACATGAAATTCAGGTTTCTGGAGTTTTAGTGCTTGGAGTTTTATTGCTTGAAGTTTTATCCGGACATGGCCACGCCTGTTGGTGTATCTAGATTGTCTGTGGCTGCTCTGGGGTTTAAATAGCAGATCTGAGCCTTTTGACACAGACAATATGACCAGCAAAATGTTTGGCCCTTTACAGACAAAGATTTTTGCAGACCCCTGGTGTAGGGGTCTCTGGAAGTAGACGGTTTGGCTTCAGAGGTGAGAGGGGAGGAGGAAGGTGAGGTGTTTGGAGGCGGATGGGCTGGGCTGGGCTGGGGCTTGGTAATGGGTAGGCTGACTGAAGCCAGATGTCCCTGTAAGGATGGCGGGAGGTCAGGGGCGAGATCCTTCCTCCAGTGGTTTTTTTTTAAGCCTCTTACCTGTCTCCATTGCCCCCATTTCTGGGTGTGGATCTTTAATGAAATTATAGCTTACTGTCTTTTGACCAAAGCTGTTTTCTCTTCATGCTAGTGGGTTGCCAGCATCGATGTGGTGGAGAATGAAGAAGCCAGTGCCAGTGTTGTGGTTAAAATGACAGACTCATTTACAGAGCAGGCTGACCAGGTAATTCCAGAAAAGGACCCCCATGTTTGCAAGCACTGTGGTAGGGGGACCATGGAGGGGGAGGGGGGATGGTTTCCACTGGTGACATGTTCTTTTTTTTCAACTAGTATTCTCTATTTATGAAAGCCATTTGAGCTCATTGAGGGAAATTTGGAAAAAGTAAAAACAAAACAAAAAAATGCAAAGAAGATAAATTACTCATAACCCATTTCTGGTTAGCTCACTATTCACGTTTTGGCCCATTTTCTTTCTTTCTTTCTTTTTTTTTAAAGATTTTATTTATTCATTTGTCAGAGAGAGAGAGAGAGAGTGCACAAGCAGGCAGAGTGGCAGGCAGAGGCGGAGAGAGAAGCAGGCTCCCCACCAAGCAAGGAACCCAATGCGGGACTCAATCCCAGGACCCTGGAATCATGACCTGAGCCGAAGGCAGTGGCTTAACCGACTGAGCCACCCAGGCATCCCTTGGCCCATTTTCTTGTCTTTCGTATGCATACTATATGTTTTTAGTTTCATAAGTTGAGGTAATCTTGTATTTTATATTTCATGGTGAGCTTTTTTTTTTTTTACTTACCTCTTAATTTAAATACTTCAGATCACTTTAAAAAAACTCTCTGGGGGTGCCTGGCTGACTCAGTGGATTAAGCCGCTGCCTTCGGCTGGCTCAGGTCATAATCTCAGGGTCCTGGGATCGAACCCCACTTCGGGCTCTCTGCTCAGCAGGGAGCCTGCTTCCCCCTCCCCCCGCCTGACTCTCTGCCTACTTGTGATCTCTGTCAAATAAATAAATAAATAAATAAATCTTAAAACAACAACAACTCTGTTGGCTTGTGATTTTTAATTTCCCTAGTTTCCACTTCCTGCACATATAAGGGTTTTGTGGTTTTTCTTTTTTACGTTACCAAGGATCCTGTGGTGAACATCTTTGTCTCCATCTCTGATTACTTAGGATGCATTCTAAAAAGTGGAGCTCCCCAGTTCAAAGCATGAATACTAAGAAAAGAGGTTATTTTTAAATATAAAATGATAGCTTATTGAAAACTAGAAGTCAAACAAATATGTAAGTTAACAGTGAAATACCCGTTTCTCCCCATGATCCTGCCACTGCCTGGAAGGAACACTGTTGACAAGTTGATGGCCATTTTGGTGTAAATATCAGAGAAGCCCCTCAGTGGTCCAGTCTTTCCTGAAGAGCTGTTTTCACAAGCTGTTTGGGGGACTGTGCTGTCTGTGGTTCTCATGCTGGCGCTATAGCCCACATTCCCAAGGAGATCTCCACATCGTTCTTTGGTGTGCCATACTTTTGTGAGCACTCTATGAAGCAGGTGGGCGGGTGGGGATAGACCCATTTTGGAGCTTGGGAGACCAAGTTTCAGACACTTAAGTGACATGGCGAACAGGCTGGCTGGTGGTGGATAAGGAGCATGGATTTTCTTTCTTTCTTTTTTTTTTTTTTTTAAAGATTTTGTTTATTTGACAGAGATCACAAGTAGGCAGAGAGGCAGGCAGAGAGAGAGAGGAGGAAGCAGGCTCCCTGCTGAGCAGAGAGCCTGATTCGGGGCTCTATCCCAGGACCCTGAGATCATGACCTGAGCTGAAGGCAGAGGCTTTTTTTTTTTCTTTTTTATAAACATATAATGTATTTTTATCCCCAGGGGTACATGTCTGTGAATTGCCAGGTTTACACACTTCACAGCACTAACCATAGCACATACCCTCCCCAATGTCCATTACCCCAACCCCCTTCCCCTCCCCCCCTCC